>JBBWWR010000047.1:0-110060 GCA_039583875.1 Platanthera guangdongensis
TAAAATCACAGTATGATGTAAAACAATGTTAAATGACAGGGTAAGTACATAAACATGTATACACAGATATCTCAGAACAATAAATGTAATAGTTGAACATAATCACATTGTTCTAACAACTTCAATCTTTTCATTATCCAAAAGTTTACAGAAAGTTTTAAAACAAGTGATTACACACAGTAAAACTAAAAATAAATTCTATCCTATTGCTGCTCAGGTTCCTTGATAACTATGCCCTTTCCAGACTGTATCTTTGCTTGTACTGGGGCTTCAACATCTTCAGCAGTAGCAGGCTTCTTTCCTTTCAGATCCTTCTTTTTCAATTCTTCAGCTTTGATCTTTTGCCTTTCAAAGTAATGATAAGGCTTAGGAAAGTACTTGCTAGCTCCTGGGCAGTAGGAGGTAGCTTTCCCATCTTAGCCTTTCTTCTATACTACACAATGGCTTCTTGCCTGTTCTCATGCTTCCTCCCACTCCACATTAGAATACCATTTCCTCGTCCACAATAAGGTCTTTGCAGCCTTCCATGCAGTCAGAATGATATTCCTGGAGGTGGGGCTCTCACTGTTCAAAATCAGGCCTAAGTTCAGCTTGCTCCCTGAATCTCTTCTTAGACAATTGGGCTTCTTGTTCTTTCTGCAAGGCCTCTTGTTCTTTCAGTATAGCCTCTGGCACTGGCTGAACTACTTTTTCTATGATGACCTTCTGATTTCCCTCATGGGCTATACATTGACTGTATATCTGCATGTATCATATCAAAGTCTGGTGGAGGATAGATCACTTGAGCTACTGCAGCTTGCTCTCCTCCAAGATATGCAGGATTAATCCCAGACTTCTACAAATTATCATCATCTCACATAATGGAGGATATCCAAGGGTGGCTCTGATGGAATTGGAAATCCATTTTGCATGATCAGAGCCTGCTTTGACTAACACCCTCTCCCCCTTTATGACTTCTCTTTCAATGTGATCCCTAAGATCATCTTTCTGGAATCTTATTTGTGCATTCAGATAGTTTACTGCATCTTTGTAGAAAGGTTTCCAACTTTGGAGTTTGTCAGTTATTAATTTCTGAGAATCTTGAATTGTAGAAGTAAACAACAGTGATTCCTCTTGTAATGCTTTATCAAATTCTGCCTTAGCTATAGCATTAGCTGTAGTCTGTCCAGTAGCTATATTCTTCATTTCTGTGACTATTGCATTGTGTGAAGCAGTTAAAATTATCATTCATCCGCAGCTGGTTCTCCAGAACATAGCCTTGCTTCACTGCAATATCATCCACTTGAGCTTTGATCTTCTCCTGATGAGTGGTTAATTAGATAGACACTGCATTACTCCTTTATGGAAGCAGTCAGTCATCTCTTTCTTATTCAGATTCATTTCAAGTCTGATTGACTTAATATCTTGTGCAAGATCAAACTGCAATGACTTATTCCCTTCATATACATACTTTTCTAGAGCTTGCCTTTGCTCATCAAGCTTAATTTGTACAGCAACTATCAGAGAACTAAAATCTGTAGATGGGGCAGGCTGTGGTGCAGGCTGTGGTGCAGGCTGTGGTGCTATTGTTTGTAAAGCTTTCTTATAAGTCTGACTTCTCCTCTTGAAAACTTGAAATTTTCTCTTCTTGGCTCTTGCAGCCTCTTCATCTTTAGAAGCAGATGTGCTTGCAATATCAACTCTTTCTTTTGGGCTAGGAGGTAAATCCTTCCTAGGTAACTCCTCAGCATTCTTAGGCTTTTCAGTCTCTTTGCTTGCAGTTTCTTCTAGAATCTCCACTTGCTCCCCCTCAACATGGGCCTTCTCCCCCTCAGCAGTAGCACTTTCTTTCTCAAAGTCAGTTTGTAGAAGATCTGGGAATAGATCTTCTAGGGTAAATTCTTGTTGAGTATGAGCTGAAGAAACTCTTATCTCATCAACAACTTGATCAGCAACAGATGTGTCCTCCATGACAACATCTTGGGGTTGACTAGGAATCTGAGGTTGCTGATTAACATGAGGTATTGAATCAGACAAAACATCATCCTCAATATGGAAATCTAATGCATTAATCTCAGTGATTACCTCAAGTATAGTGTGGGTAGCTTGTCACTTTCTAGTGGAGGTGGCTCATCCACAAGTAAGGGCTCCCCCTGGATGGAATCCTGGTGAATTTGGCTTGCTTGAGGTAGCTCCCCCCGCCTTGGTGCAACTTCTGTCTTGTTGGAGATTGTCCAGCATTTCCAATTGCTTCCTCATCAGGAGTAAAGACAACTGCTCCTCAGAGCTGATAGAGGATTCTTGAGCTACTGGGGCTGTCTCTTCTTCTTCTTCTTTTGGGGTGTTACCTTCTCAAGAGTTGGTATTTCCTTAGTCAAGACTCTATCCCATCTAGAGAAGATTCTCATGTCCATCTTCCTCATGTGATTGATCTTAGATCCAGCTGCTTGACTCATCACCTTTGGTATACTACCAGCTAGGTATAGACTTAGAATTCTGCCCATATTGGGTTTCTTCATACTCTCTTTAATCTTATCAAACAATACTGCAGACCAATCAGTATTTAGTTGGAAGATTAACCTTGTCATAGACTGAACATATAAGCTGAAATCCTATCATGTCCTCCAGACTTGCACATGATAACCTTGCCAACAATTTCAGACAAGAATTTGCCTTGCAAATTCATTCCTTCCTGTTGAAAACAACCTATTTTCAGGTTGGAGTCCAGTCCACACCATGTTAGTGCTTCTCTAGTCTTGGAAGCTGAAACATCTTCTTCTTCCTTAGTTTTAGTAGTTGTAGTACCTTTCTCAGACTGTTGGGAGAAACTTTCACCTTTGCCTCATGAACTCTAGACATTATCTTGAGTCCAGATTCATCTATTGTTGCTCCATTCAGAAATTCCAGGACTTCTTTCTTCCATATCTTGGTCGGTTCGGAAATAAGAAATTCCAACCCTGTCTCTTCTATTAGGGTTATCACACCTTTGATCTCTGGTTCTGCGTCATCAAAAGCATGCCGCACGAGTTCGTATCTTCATTCACCATCTCTTCGAGCTTGGGCGTCATTAGGGTTTGAAGAAATTTGAATCTAGAGAAGAGAGATGTCGACACACAAGTTTGGTCTCGAAACTTTGGTGAGCGTGTCGATAGACAATGACGAAAACCTATTTATACCTTTCTAGAATCGAAGATGAAAGGGCGCGTCAAAATACTCAAATTGTGTCGACACTGTTGAAAAGTGTCGACACAGACTTATAATGTCTCGACAACATGTGTCGACACAAGTATAGTCGACAGAATATATGTGTCGACACTTGTTTATGTGTCGACAACAACTTAGCTCGACACTTAGTCGAGACTTTACTTGTCTAATTCTGTGTAAATCTTAAGTGTCGACACCACCTTGGATGTGTCGACACCTACCTGCATGTGTCGACACTAATTCTCTGAAGTGTCGACACCAACTTCCTAGATGTGTCGACACCTTTCTCTGAAGTGTCGACAACCAAATCTCTGTCTCGACACAGACAACTCTGTGTGTTGACACTATTTTACTTAGCCAATTTTTAAAACTTATTCTAAGTTTATCATATCTAATTCAATTTTAAACCTATTGAATTTGGTTTCATCTAAAGGCTTAGTATACATGTCAGCTAGCTGATTATCTGTATTTACATATTCTAGTGAAATATCTCCTTTTTCCACATGTTCTCTTAGAAAATGATATTTTATTTCTATGTGCTTAGTCCTACTATGAGATACAGGATTGTTTGCAATAGAAATATCACTAGTAGAATCACAAAATAGAGGTGTTCTACTTACTTGTATACCATAGTCTTCTTTAGCTGATGTTGAATCCAAGAAGTTGAGCACAAACAACTTCCTGCAGCCACATACTCTGATTCTGATGTGGAGATAGCCACACTTGTTTGTTCTTACTACTCCATGATATCAGTCTTCCACCTAGGAATTGACAGGTTCCAGTTTGTACTTTTCCTATCTTCCTTGCAGCCTGCAAAATCTGCATCTGAATAACCTGTCAGTTCAAAGTCTCCATTCCTAGGTACCAAAGGCCTAGATAAGGAGTGCCCTTTAGATATCTCAGAATTCTTTTGACTGCTGTCAAATGAGATTCTTTAGGGAAAGCTTGATACCTAGCACAGACACATGTAGCATACATGATATCTGGTCTACTTGCAGTCAAATACAATAGGAAGCCAACTATCCCTCTATACAAAGTCTCATCTATAGGTTTCCCTGCATCATCTTTGCTAAGAGACATACTTGACCCCATAGGAGTTTTCATGATACTGGATGATTCCATACCATACTTCCTTATTAATTCTAGGGTGAACTTAGACTGACATATGGATGAACCATTCTCAGTCTGTCTAAACTTGGAGACCCAAGAAGAACTTAAGTTCCCCCATACTACTCATTTCAAATTGTCCTTGCATAAGTTTTGCAAACTTTCTGCAAAGACTATTTTTTGTAGACCCAAATATGATGTCATCTACATATATTTGGACTAGATGATCTTGCCTCTGGATTCCTTAAGGAATAGAGTCTCTGTGTTTATTTTCCCCCTTGTGAATTTATTCTCAATGAGGAAACTAGACAGGGTTTTATACCAAGCCCTAGGGGCTGTTTTTAACCCATACAATGCCTTTCTAAGTCTATAAACATAATTAGGTTGAGTTGAATCAACAAAACCTGATGGCTGTTCCACATAGACTTCTTCCTTCAGATTGCCATTCAAAAAGGCTGACTTAACATCCATTTGTATACTTTAAACCCTTGATAGGTTGCATAGGCCAGGAACATCCTTATAGCTTCCAGTCTGGCTACTGGAGCAAAAGTTTTGATCAAAGTCAATATCTTCTTCCTGCCTATATCCCTAGCAACCAGTCTTGCTTGTTCTTGATAATCACTCCATGTTCATCCATCTTATTCCTAAAGATCCACTAGTTCTAATTATGTTGTGGTCTTTGGTTTAGGAACAAGCTCCCAGACTTTGCATCTTTTGAACTGGTTCAGCTCCTCTTGCATTGCCTCAATCCAATGAGGGTCTAGGATGACTTCTTCAAATTTTCTTTGGCTCAACTTGGGATAGAAAACTGGAGTAGAGTACTGAACTTAGATTTCTGCTCCTTGTTTGTACCCCTTGACTTAGATCACCAATAATTTGATTGGCTGGATGATCTTTTAGATGTCTATTAGCTGGAGGCAGCCTGTCTTCAGGTTGTACACCTTCAGCTTCTTCAACTTGCTGCAACCCCTTGGTCTTCTTCTACATCAGGTGCATCTTGTACTCCCCTGGATAACAACCACTATCATCCACTTGCTGACTTGCAGTTGATCCTTCTTCAATAGTGAGCTTGTCCATCTTCTTAGTCACACCTATAGAGCTGCAAATACTTCTAGACAATTCATTGTTAATGAGTCTAGTTTCATCAAACACTACATGTACGGACTCTTCTACAACTTGAGTAGTCAAGTTATAGACCCTATAAGTCTTACTATTGTTACTGTACCTAACAAAGATCCCCTCTTGGGATTTGGCAGCAAACTTGGTTAAGTAAGACTTACCATAGTTAAGTATATATCATTTACAACCAAAGATCCTGAAATAGGATAGGTTTTGTTTTCTGCCTTTCACAATCTCCATAGGGGGTCTTATTTGTGGCTCTTGGTGATAGTAGCCCTATTAATTACATGGCATGCAGTGTTTACTGCCTCAACCCAGAAATATTCTGGGAGAGATGTATCACTTAATAGGGTTCTACCAGCCTCAATCAAGGTTCTGTTTTTCCTTTCAACAATGCCATTTTGCTGAGGTATTCTTGGTGAAAACAATTCCTGAAATATCCCAAATTCTTCACATAGCTTTGTCATACTGTCAGACTGGAATTCAGTACCATGGTCACTTCCTATTTTGACCACTATACTGTCTAACTCATTCTGAATTATTTGACAAACTATAAAAGATACTAGGTGTTTCAGATTTCTATCTAAGGAAGAACACCCAGGAAAACCTTGAGTAGTCATCTACAACCACAAATGTGCAGACCTTCCTACCTAGGCTGTGAACTGGCATAGGACCAAAAGATCCTATGCAAGAGGTATAAGCACCTCACATCATCTTTGTTCTCAATGCTATTAAAGGTGGATCTAGTCTGCTTGCACTTTTGACAAGCTGAACATATCCCATCTTTAATACACTTAACCTGAGGATCATTCCTCACTAACTCTTGCTATAGAGTTGGCCAATGTCTTGTAGTTAAGATGGGCTAGCCTCTTGTGCCATTTGACACAATGAGAGACTTTCTCATCAGCTACAAGACACACAAGAGAACCATTGTTCTCACACATAATGTCTAGACAATACACATTTCTCTCCTATAACCAGTCAAAATGATCTCTTGATCATTTGATCTCCTGATATGATAACCATCTTTGACAAATGAGATGTCATATCCTACATCACTCAGTTGACTTATACTAATTAAGTTATGTTTCAAACCTTTAACATAAGCCACTTGAGTAATTGTAATAAGGTTGCTAGAAATGTTACCAAAATCTTTGATGATTCCTTTTTCAGAACCACCAAAGGTGACTTTAGACCATCCTTGATTGGTTTTAGTCCTTTAGCAATCCCTAGTTCCAGTCATGTGCCTGGAACATCCATGTCCAAGTACCCATATTGGGGAATGGTCACTTGGACTCACCTGCAAAACAGATTAGTTAACCTTAGAACCCAAAGAATTCTTGGGTCCTTGGTGCTGGTTAGTTTGCCTCTTAACAAAACTACCTGAGTCTTCTAGCAGGCAGATTGCTACTCACTTTGGCACTAGAATGTGCCAACAGTCTATGGCAAAGTGGCCTACCTTGCCACAGCACCAGCACTCAAATCTATTGTACCTTTGCTTAGGTACAACCCTAGCTGTTCTATCTACAACAGACTTGTTGAGTACTGGGGCTTTGCCCTTAGACTTGGACTTTACAGTCCTAGCAGGTTGTGTAAACCCTAAATCCAGTTTTTACCCTTTTGATGTACAAATTCATCTATCAAAGGTAAAATAGATTTGGTTTAGAAAACCTTGCAACTATATCTCTCTCCTTCTGAAGACTAATCTCCAGATTTCTGATTTGATCATTCTTAAATGTTATAGTTCCCATCTGAATAACAGTAATGTTCTTCAGCCTGGCTATTTTATTTAATTTCTGATCAACTAACTTATCAAAATCTATTGCAGCTTTTTTAAGACTAGCAATCTCTTTAGCCTAATTTTTGGCTAAGAGTTTGCTTTTCTTCAAAGCCTGTAACAAAACACTATATTCATCAATTAATTAATGAATATCTCCTTCAGATTCAGATCCACTCTCATCACTTGATGATGATGAATCTGATTCTGATCCAGCACTAGAAGTTGAACTTGAAGAATAATTTTGTACCTGACTAGGTCCAGGCTGATCCTGGATTTTGTCACCTTCTGTTAAGGCCATCAGTCCCTGGCACTGATTGTCCTCATGCTCATATATAGAGTTCATTAACTGGATGAACTCTTCTTCCTCTTCTTTAGCAAACAGTCCAATATAAGCTCCTGCTTCTGAATTAGTTTCTGAAGATGATATGTCTGACAGACTTTTGGTCCTTCTTGGCAACAAAGGACCTTTCCTTTTGCCCTTGATTTGAGTCTTCTTCTTATCAGTTGACTCTTTCCTTTTCTCTGGACAGTCAGCAACAACATGTCCTTGTCTGTTACAGCAATAGCACATACAATTTTTGATAAAGTTGCTTTGCTTGACTTGGCTTTTCTCATGTCTTTCTTTGATGACTTCTTGTTTTGATAATAATCATCTTTTTCCCTGTGGAAGTGGATGGCTTAGACCTCCACTATTTCTTCTTTAGAAACTTCTGAAAAGTGTCTTGTGAAAGCTGCAAAAATCCTCATCACTCTCACTGCTTTCAGAATCCTGCATTCTGTCTCATCTGTCTCAGTCCATCAACCTTTGGAGGTGGAGATGGAGACTTACTTTTGTATTTCCTGGTGGCTTCTGTCTTGAATACCACAGCTCTTTCTTTATGCCAACTCTGGTAGTCTTCTCCTCTTCTTCCTTACCATTAGCTGCATTTCATAGGATAACAGCTTTCCAAACAATGTTGGAGGAGGAATATCTGCTAACTTGGCCATTTCCCTTATGGCACAGATCTTGGTGTCCCAGTCCTTTGTTAGGGACCTCAAGAACTTATCATTCAGCTCATAAGTGCTGAATTCTCTTCCATAGGATATCAACTCATTGACAATCCTATAGGATTTCTTGTAGCATTCTGTTATACTATCAGACCTGCCTTGTCTGAAGCTCTCATATTCTTGGTTTAACAAAGACTTCCTGTCTTTCTAACTTCTTCAGAACCCTCCATGTACACTATCAGAGTATCCCACATCTCCTTTGATGTTTTATAGTGTATCAAGTTCTAAAATGTAGCATCATTCTATTCACTTACTATAATATTCTGGGCACCCTTTTGTCCATGGTGGCCAGAATAATCTCATCCTTGGTCATTTCAGAAAAGTCTTTGGATTCTCTGATTTGCATCCAACACAGATACCTTCATTGGCACATAACCCTTCTTTAACTGTGATATAGATTCTAGGGTCAGAGGCTTCCATAAATAGTCTAACCCTTTTCTTTCCAGATGCCAAAGATCTCTTTTCTGCAAATTGGCAACTTCATGGATCCAAGTTCTTTATGATTCTCTGTTGAACCCATTTTCTTGATTTTCTTGATTCTGCACTAGATTATACTGAATCTGCCAACAGGATCTTTTACTCAGACAGTTATGTCCTTTTTGAGTAACCTCGCTCTGATACCACTTGAAAGAAATAGTACCTAATCACCTAGAGGGGGGGGGGGGGGGTGAATAGGTGACCTTAATCTTTTTAAACTATTAGGCAGATTTAATCACAGAATTATAAATACTTCTTCACAGCAATTCAGCACAACAATCACAGAATCACACACACAGAGTACACACAGTTTTATAGTGGTTCCCCAAGGTTTGGGTACATCCACTTTCCCCCTTCGCCTATCTAGTAGTGTACTAGATTCGTCCAAACCCTCCACTATTCCTCAGATCCTCAGATCTTACACTCAGAACCCCAACCAGGTTCCTACAGCTCAGAGTGATCCCACTTCTATAACTCAGGCTCAACAGCCCTACCACTCAGTCTTCACAAAGACCTACAACTCAGCCACAAGGCCTACACTCAGAGAAATGAATCTCCTACACTTAGGCACACAGGCCCAACCACTCAGCCTTTATAATTTCAGGCTTACAACTCAGATCCCTAAGGATCCTACAAGAAATTAAAAATATAATGTATATAATCTCAACTCAGAATAAGAGAGAAGAGTTGACAGGTTTCTTGATGAGTTCTTGAAAGAACTCTGCTGAGATCAACCTCCCTTGGCTTCCTTCAAAGCTTCTTGAATGTAGAACACAGTAGGGTTGATTCTCTATACAACTGATCTTCAATCACTGCAACTTAAGATTCAGATCTCAATCTGAAACCTTCTTCACAGCCTGGTTCAATAGCTGTCTTCTTGGAAGGAGCTCTCTCTCTCCAACTACTTAGATCTTCACTTGAATTGATTCTTCAATGAATTGCTAGATCTCCAACTCAATCAATCTTTTAATCATCTTCTTCTGTTGACAGAATGAGCCTATATATAGGCCTTCTTCATGGTGACCGACTGATCCAGTTTCTAACGACTTTCTGACAACTCTGACAGTTGCAGTAGACCGGCTGAAATGGCAGCTGTCATGTCATCCAGTCACTTCTTGAATTTTCTGTAACTGTCTGAAAGTGTCGAGACAGTCTGTCTTTAAGTGTCGACACTTATAGACTAAGTGTCGACACAAGTTGACTAAGTGTCGACACTAGCCTTCAAGGTGTCGACACAACTCCTTGTGTTGTAGAAATTTCTTCTCGACACTACTTCTTCAACATGTGTCGACACTGATATTGTGTGTCGACACAAGTCCTTGTTCTTTAGTACTTATTTGAATTCTTGTAAGTGTCGACACAACTCCTTTGTGTCGACACATCTTCTTGTGTTGATACTCGCTGAGTGTCGACACATTTTCTTAGTGTCGACACATGCCTTCTGTGTTGATACTTGCTGAGTGTCGACACTTCTCCTTGTGTCGACACATTCTTCTTGTGTTGAGACTTTGGCTGAGTGTCGACACATTCTTCATTATGTCGACACTTGTACTTAGAATTTGTTGAACTTTGCTGAGTGTCGACACAACTCCTTGTGTCGACACTTTCTTCATGTGTTGAGTCTTCTGCTGTGTGTCGGCACATTCTTCATTATGTCGACACTTGTACTTAAACTCTGTTGAATTAGCTGAGTGTCGACACAGCCTCCAAGTGTCGACACTTTCTGATGTCGACAAAGTTCCTCTGGGTGTCAACACTGCTTCTAAGTGTCGACACTGCTTCTCTGGACATTTCTTTATTGAGTGTCGACACAACCTATATGTGTCGACACTTTCCTTCTGGTGTCGACTCTGCATCCCTGGTGTCGACACAATTACTCCAAGTGTCGACACAAGTCTTCTTAAGTGTCGACACTTTTCTTCTGGGTGTCGACACATGGACTTAGAAACTTTTCAGTTTTCCCTGCAAATACTTAACCTGCACAACTAAACTCAAAACACATCAAATACATTTTGATGTATATCATTGAGTAGGGTGAGGCTTCTTCAAATCAGGTACATTTATTCCAATGTACCCAACAAGCCCTAACGCCTACCCCGGGAGGGAACCGAAGGCTGACAAGAGCGTTGAGTGGAGAAGCATCACTCAACCCCAAAGGATGGTGGGAGCGTTGAGTGGATAAGCATCACTCAACGCCAAAGGCTGGCGGGAGAATTGAATGGAGAAGCATCACTCAATGTCAAAAGCTGCCGAGAGCGTTGAGTGGAGAAGCATCACTCAACGCCAAAGGCTGCTGGGAGCGTTGAGTGGAGAACCATCACTCAACGCCAAAGGCTGCCGAGAGCGTTGAGTGGAGAAGCATCACTCAGCGCCAAAGGCTGCTAGGAGCGTTGAGTGGAGAAGCATCACTCAACGCCAAAGGCTGCTGGGAGCGTTGGGTGGAGAAGCATCACTCAATACCAAAGGCTGCTGGGAGCGTTGAGTGGTTAAGCATCACTCATCACCAAGAGCTGGCGGGAGCGTTGAGTGGAGAATCATCACTCAACGCCAAGGGCAGGCGAGAGCGTTGAGTGGAGAAGCATCACTCAATGCCAAGGGCCAATAGGCTTCCACCATCCTGAGGCGCGAGCCCCAGCACCTGCCCGGGGTGGGAGCCTTCCTGCCCGCCCTGATTCTATTGTGGCCTGAGACTTACATCTGCGTTCGACGATCATAACCTTAAGTCGAAGGCCCAACTCAATGAGTTGAGCTCCACGAACTGACGTTCGATGAACTACGCCTCCAGCTTGAACAACTGAGCTCGATGAATAGGCGTTCGACGAAATGACGTTACTCAACCCATGGGAGAGAGCCTTCTCGCCCACTTACGACAACAACACTCCCACTAGCTTTCTTACTTGACCTAATTATAAATCCAAATCTAGCCAAATCATGGTCCTTGGTGTAACGCCCCAAAATTTGAAAGAAGGACGAGCAGCGTCGAGAGCCAAGTTTGGGTCTTAAAGAGGGTCACACGGCCTAGGACACGGGTGTGTCCATGGCCGTGTCATACCGGGTTCGTCGAGAGCCCGAGAAGTCGACGATTTTTCGCTCAGGTCATCAACTAGTTGGGAGACACGCCCTCCGACATGCTCGTGTCGGAGCCCGTATCGCAGGCATGTTCCCTCAAGTGTCGACACAGTTGTGTCGACACAGAGGAGGTGTCGACACAGGCAGGGAACAAGGCCCAGGACACAGGCGTGTCCTTGGCCATGTCTTACCAGGTTCGTCGAGCGCCTGTGGTGTCGACTTTTTTCGCCCGACGAAGTGTCGAGGCAGTGAACATGGTTCGGGACACGGGCGTGTCCAGGGCTGTGTCGAGCGTATTTGACGAATTTCTGTGAGTTCGACGAAGAGGAAGTCGACGATCATTAAGACTTCGAACACGGCCTGAGACACGGGCGTGTCCCAGGCCGTGTCCTTCTCGGGTTGTGAGCCGGGACTTGTGAGGGGTTGGACACGGCCTGGAGCCCAGGCTCGTTCAGGTTGGACACGACCGTGTCAAATATGACACGGGCGTGTCAAGGACCCGTATCCTGTTTTGGGTGTGATAGTTTCGGCATTGTTTGGGGAACACAGCCTTGGACACGGGCGTGTCACAAGCTGTGTTCGGCCCAGGTGTTTTGATTTTCAGTTCGGATCGTGGCCGTTCTTTCCCTTCTTTTGGGATCTGATGGTCCAGGGTTGCCCTTGCTGAGTTAAGTCCGAGAATAGGGTTAGAAACCCTCATTCTTCTCCAAGAAATCTCTTTCTAAGATCTAGAGAGAGGGGAGAGTAAGGAAGAAGGTGAAGGAGAGATCCGACTGTTTGAGAGGATTCGGTGCTCCAAATCGCGAGCCGAGTCCAGATCTGTGGAGGCAAGATCGTTGCGAAGGTTTTCATCTGGCTAAGTTTCCATGACTAGGAAGAGGGGTCGGAAGGTAACAAAACTTCTCCACTTGATTTTAGGATGCATGTTTTAGCATCTTTTATTTTCTAGTTTTTTAGCACCAAACTCTCAAATGAGAGGGGTTTGGGTCGCCAAGGTTCAAGAGGAACCTCCGGGTCGATTGAGTCCGTCCCCGACATGTTTTTGCATTAGAGATCCGCTACGTTAGTGGATTAGGCATGGTGGGTGAAGCCGTAGTCGCGACCGTTAGTTCGACTCGGTGATGTTGCATACGAGCTTTAAGGATTCATAGAGATCCGTTGTGGCAAGATGCCGTTTGTGATGTTTTCCCCCTTTTCTCGAATGAGTACGTGTAGTCAGAACAGGACAAGGTTAGCTCCTCAATGGCGGTAGATGGTTTCCTTGGTGAACAAGGTTAGCTCCGCATTGGTGGTAGATGGTTTCCTTGGTGCGCGGGAACGCTGCAGTATGAATGAGGGACTAGGGTGGAATTGTCTTGGATTATGATGTGCCAAGGCGTGGCTGTGTCTCCGTGGTCGGCTGGCTATCCCGTGATGTGCACGTCATGTGTGGAGAGTGTCCCGGCGAGACTAGTCCCCTTCTGTGAGACTGACGAGAATGTCAAGCACGGGGCAAGCCCGAGCAATGAGGCCATGAACGGGTGGGGTCCAGCAAGGCTTCTTAGAATCGGTCTGTGTGTTTGTTAGAATCCTGACATGAGAAGTCAGAGCTTGCAGACAAGCACATGTCTAAGACCTTGAGCGGGTGGGGCCTTTGCAAGAGTTCCGTGTGGCGGCTTGTATGCCGTTGGGGGAATGTTGGTAACCCCCCTTTGTTTGCGGCTTTATGCCAATGGGGAAATGATGAGTACCCATATGATGTGATGATGTGCTAGTTGTATATGCGATAGGGTGCCATGGGTGATGCCCGAGTTTTTGCATACATGCTGCATAAGTAGGCCATTTCATTATATGTTCAACAATAGAGAAAGTGTATGTTGTTTGAGACATCCAAGTCTGTTCTTAGTGCATTACTTGTTTATATATATATAATGCATACAAAGTACTGACTTGCAGGTTGGAGGGGTTCCCCGGGGTCCGTTAGGGGCGGCCGGGAGGAGATGTGTTGGTTACACAGTTTGAGGTCAGCCTTTGCCGACCCACGTTACAATCAAATTTTTACAGAGCAAGGATCGCAAGCAGGAGCTAGCTCGCCAGCCAAAAGGGTCTAAGCCTCATGAAGTATTACTGTTTTGCTGTAACTCTACTTTTATGACATTGTATATTTGATGCTCATGTTTTCTGGCTTGCATGCCAAGGTAGTCTAGGAGTGCTTATGCACATTTATGACTGGTGTTATTATTTGACTTTTGAACTCACTTCTATTGTAAGGCCTTAAGGCCGCTTCGATACTTCTATATGATGTGGATAACTTCTAGTCTGTTTGCTTTTTCCGCTGTGCTGTGGTTATGAGTTTTGAGATCGGGTAGTTATATCATCTTATAATACTGAAGCTGTGACGTCTGTATGTTGTAGGGCCCTGGCCGGACCCATATTATACGGTAATTATAGGGGAGGTGTTACAATTTGGTATCAAAGCGAGGTTAGCTTCAAGGTCAGTCCATATAGAAGTTATCCACATAGGAGTAATGCGGGATCATGAGTGTCCTTATGTTTGAGTCTTGCGAGTAGAGACTGATTCCTTATTTTCTTGCTTCCTTGAAGAGTGCAAGCAACGAGGCGGGTACGTCGAGACCAAGAGAAGAGCTTTCGGCAAGCAGCGCCACAGTTCAGGGTCCTTTGGGCATGGATGTAAACCCGACCGACTTCTGTCGCATGCTTGCAGAAGCAATGGTGGCAGCCCAGGCTGCAGCAATAGCTCAGGTAGCAACCCCTGCTACACCGGATACGGCGACGGCTGTGCCGAGCGGAGAAGCCAGGTGAGCAGAGCCTTTGGCAGAAAGAGTGGTGGTCGAGCATGGAGACCGGCAGATGAAGTACTTTCTGAGCTTCCATCCCCCGACATTCAAGGGTGTCGGTACTCCGACTGATGCGGAGGACTGGTGGGCACGGATTCAAGAGCTTTTGAGGGTGGCAGAGACGCCGGAAGAGAAGAAATCTGAATTTGCGGCCTTCAAGTTGGAGGGAGACGCAAAGTTGTGGTGGGTGAGTCATAGCAACCGCCAATTTCCTGGACGCACCCCGTCGATGGAAGAATTTGGGGATGCTTTTCTAAAGAGGTACATTCCCGTTTCTACGAGGTTGACCCTTCAGAGGCAATTTCTGCACTTGATGCAGCGAGACAAAATAGTGAACGAGTATGTGCAGGAGTTCACCCGTTTGGGTTGTTACGCGGGAACGGCGATGGCAGATGATGTAGAGAGGGATAACCTCTTTTACCAGGGGCTGAGGGAGAATCTAAGGCAACCCCTCATTGCCATGAAGAGAGCTGGTTTTAACGAGCTAGTTGAGGCTGCCAGGACGTTGGAGAGTGATCTAGAGCGAAGCCAACGCCGCAAGGGTTTTGCACCCAAGCAAGGAGAAGGGAAGCCTTCTCAATCCCAAGGAAAGTCGGAAGGGAATAGATGGAGGAAGAAGCCTCACCCGTACAAGTCCGGTGAGAAAAGCAAGTGGACGTCCGGAGGGTCTCTCTCTAAGGGGCCACCGACGTGCTTCAACTGTGGCAAGGTGAGACACATAGCTCATTTTTGTAACCAAGGCGGTGCGGAGCAGGAGACAAGGCAGGAGCAGACTGTGCGCTCCGGCGGCACTACAAAATCGATGTTTTGTATTTTTAAATAATTTTCTATAGCAATCCTCATTGCAGGGTCTTGATCGGTAACAATCAACACCGGTTCATTCCCTCCCATACATTCTAAGAATTTCTCAAATAACCATGAAAATGATTCGGTTTTTTCGTTAGAAAGAAGCGCAACACCAAAGGATATAGATTATCTGTGATGATTTAGTTCAGTAAATGGTGCAAATATCATCGAGTACTTATTTGTATTGTAGGTTGTATCAAAAGAAAGCAAATCACCAAACATAGAGTAATTATTTCTAGCAATACTATCAGCCCAAAACACAGATTTCAAATGATCTTCGGCATCTAATTCATATGCATAGTAGAATGATGAGTTTTGTAGTTGTAAATTCTTGAAGTTTCGTATGAAAATTTGAGCATCAAAATCTGCAATCAGTGCTTTTAGGTCTCTGACATAATTTCTGGCATCTACACAGGTGAAACCCACATTTTCGTACCCTCCAACTTGTTCTTTCATTATGTGGAATGCCTGTGTAGGTCCTATATTTACCCGGCCTAATGTATTTAACATATTCTTCCGGTCATCTGTTATTTTCCGATTTGATCTTAAAAATGTTTTTTCCTCGGGGTGCATAGTGTGTGATTCGGCACTTCATGAAAAGTGAACACGGCATATTTTCCATCACTGGTCTTCTTAACACTTGCACTTGCCATACATCCGACTCTTGTATCCGATATTTTTCTGCATAGATTATCACCCATTTGCACTGGTTTTTTCTTAACCTTAAACCCTTCTTTGGCGCACACAAAGTACTTATTTTGCAGTTCACCTTTTTTATTTTTAGTGGTGGTTGAACTGCGCACACTAAATCCAACATGATGTGCATATGTTTTATAGAATATTTCAAATTCTTCAACTGACTCAAATATCTGTCTTTGGCGGGGTACTATCGCTTCAAAATTCTATAGAGAATAAATAAATTACAAAAAAGCAATAATGCCCTAAACAATGACCTAAACAAATGCAGAGAGGGATTTAATAACTAGAAAATCCAAAGCCCTAAACAATGACCTAAACAAATGCAGAGAAGGATTCTTCGGGATTACCTGATCGCCGGAGAGAGCGCCGTCAGAAGGGAGAAATGATCCCCCGGGAGGAAGTGAGATGCTGCAGCGGGATGGAGAGGCGCTTATTAGGGCAGAGGCGCCGCGGGGGGCAGAGGGGCCTTCGTCTGACGCCAATACCGTCACGGGAGGTAGATTGGACGCAGCTTGTCCATCTGCGGCCATTATCAGGGAGGTCTCTGAGTTGCCGCGAGGGTTTTGGAGCGACATCGCCGCCGTCGGGAGGGAGCAAAGAGGCGCTGCGGGTTGGATTGAAATCGCGAAATCACGAATTCGCGAAAAATATGATGGACGGTCCGATGGGCTTATTCGCACCTTCACAGGTATTTTGTATTCGCATATGAATACAGTCCTATATATATATGTATATATATACATCTTTATTTATATATATATATATATATATATATATATATATATATATATATATATATAAATATAAATATGTATATATATATACACATGTATATATATATATATATATATATATATACATACATGTATATATATACATACATGTATATATATATACATACATGTATATATATATACATACATGTATATATATATACATACATGTATATATATACATACATGTATATATATACATACATGTATATATATACATATATATATATATATATGTATATATATACATGTATGTATATATATAGATATATGTGTATATATATATATATAGAATATATATAATATGCGGAATCCCTTATATGCAGGGTATGGAATCGTGTTTTTGGGAGTCAAGATGGTCTCAAATCGAAACGTGATTAACATAAAAGTTGTAGATCTCGGCGAGACGAACAACGTTCATGTTGAACACGTTTTGATTTAGAGCCGTCTTGGCCCTCGATTTGGGCCCCAAAATCTGGGACAGCGAGAGTGCTACAGTAGCCATCTCGCCGCTCCAGATTTCGGGGCTCAAATCGAGGGCCAGAACGGTCCAAAGCAAATAGTGATCAACATGAAAGTTGTTCGTCTCGCCGAGATCTACAACTTTCATGTTGATCACTTTTCAATTTGAGGTCATTTTGACCCTTGCATATACGCCCGTACGCCCGCATAATACATTCGCACAGGATCCCGTGCGAAGAAGGATAAAATCAACGGCGGCGCCGGCGCCGGCGGGCTCGCCGGCCTCCCGGGGTTCATCGGCTCAGACGACGACGAACCCCGAGCGGCCGGCGGCTGGCGAGCCCGCCGACGCCGGTGCCGCCCCTGCATCAAACGGCCATGAAAATTTCACCGCCACCGCCGCCGGCTGTGGGCTCCCCGGGCGGCCGGCGAGCCCGCAGCCGGCGGCGGTGGCCGTGATATTTTCATGGCTGTTTGATGCAGGGGAGGCGGGATTCAATCTGACGGTGGCGAGCCTTTCTTCGCATCTGCGCATGAGCATTTAGGCGCATATGAATCCTTGCCTATATATATATATATACATCTTTATATATATATACATCTTTATATATATATATATATGTAAATATATGTAAATATATGTATATATATAGATATTTATATATATAAATATGTATATACATATATACATATGTATATATAGACACACACACATATATATATATTTATATATATATACATCTTTATATATATATATACATCTTTATATATATGTAAATATATGTATATATATACATATTTATATATATAAATATGTATATACATATATACATATGTATATATACACACATATATATATATATATATATATATATATATATATATATATATATATATATATATATATATATATATATATATATATATATATATATATATATCTATATATGTGTATATATTGTTGGGAAAAAATAGCACGATCCCGACCAGGGCACCTGTAGCAGATTTACAAGCAAGACAAATACAAGCACAACAATAATAAAGTGACACAACAATTTTTAACGTGGAAACCCAATAGGGTGAAAACCACGGGACTATCAGCGTCCACCCTTGAAAGCCTCCACTATAAGGCGTGAAAATCACGCACAACAAATTACAGGGCTTTCACCACCGCCACATACACAAGGCACAATTTCCACCACCGATCCACAACGGATCACCACCACCTACATAAGGTACCAGTTGCACAAAGGAATACAAAAATCTCACTTTGCTGCAGAAACATAAATCTCTTCTCCCACAACCACACAAGGATTGACAAAGGAAAACAAGCGAGAAAACAAAAAACCATTACCCAACGGATTGAAAAATCCGTTCCGAATGCCGCAAAGGAGAAAGGCTACACAAAGCCCCTTCTTCTTTAGAATCTGACGATCCGATCTTCGATACTCTTCTCCAAGATCTTCTCTTGATCTTCCTCCACTCAAATCTCTCTTGGAATGAATGTTTTGGCCTATGAATTGGCTTCCATTTATAGGCCTAAAAAAATGCTACCTAACCCCAAAACTGGTGGTAGGTGTTACCTAACACCTAATTTGGTGGTAGGTGCGACCTAATTTGGTGGTAGGTACCACCTAACTCCGAATTGTGCTCATTTCAGCTCGTTTATGGAGCGCTGCTTGACGAACCCTGAGCCCAGGCAGCTCCAACATCGCTCCGGCCTCCAAACATAAACTTGTAACATCACGAGCAGCTACAAGCGTGCCCGTTGGTTTTTACCGACTCGTATGGGAACCACACCCTAACAAACTCCCCCTTCACATCGAGTCGGGAGAAACCGCCATCCCGGCGATTCTCACACATGTCTCAAACTTTCCTCGGGTCACTACCTTGGTCAGCATGTCCGCCCCATTATCATCGGTGTGAACCTTCAGTAGCTCGAGCTCCTTCTTCTCCACAACATCACGTATCCAATGATACCGTGTGTCGATGTGTTTCGACTTCGAATGGAACATGGAGTTCTTTCCCAAGTGGATGGCACTCTGGCTGTCACACAACAACATATAACGATCCTGAGTGAAACCAAGTTCTCTGACAAACCTCTTCATCCAGAGCAACTCCTTTCCTGCCTCAGTTACAACAATGAACTCAGTCTCTGTCGTTGATAGTGCCACACACTTCTGTAGTCTCGATGCCCACGAAACTGCTCCCCTGTAAATAGCATCAGGTACCCGGACGTAGATTTTCTAGAGTCCAGATCTCCGGCCATATCAGCATCAGTATAGCCTAGAAGCTCGGGCTCACTGCCTCCAAATCTCAAACTCAGATCTGTCGTCCACTACAGGTACCTCAAAATCCACTTCACCGCGCTCCAGTGTTCTTTCCCAGGGTTGGAGAGAAACCTGCTCACAATACCAATAGCATGAACAATGTCTGGGCGCGTGCACACCATAGCATACATAAGGCTTCCCACTGCAGACGCATAAGGCACCTTCTGCATAGCCTCTTTCTCCTCTGGTGTGCTGGGGCACTGATCAACGGTCAACTTGAAGTGAGCTGCAAGTGGTGTGCTCACCTTCTTCGCCTGATCCATAGAAAAATGTCGCAACACTTTGCGGATATACCGCTCCTGGGATAACCAAAGGAATCTGGTGCCCCTGTCCCTGCGAATATGCATTCCCAGAATAGTATTCGCGGGACCCAGATCCTTCATCTCAAACTTCGAACTCAACTGCCGCTTCAATTTAGTAATGCGCGCAGTGTTCTTCCCGATGATCAGCATGTCGTCGACATAAAGTAGCAGAATGATGAAGTCTTCAGGAGCACACTGCTTCACAAACACGCAGTGGTCCAGGGTGGTCTTTGTGAAGTCGATCTCCCCCATAAAAGTCTCGAACTTCCGATACACTTACCGCGGGGCCTGTTTCAACCCGTACAAATTTTTCTTCAAGCGGCATACATATCCTTCTTTACCCCTGATACAGTAGCCATCGGGCTGCTCCATGTACAGCTCCTCTTCAAGATCTCCATGTAGAAAAGCGGTCTTTACATCCATCTACTCCACCTCCAAGTCTAGCCTCGCAGAGAGGCCTAGCACAACTCGAATGGAGGACATTTTCACTACGGGCGAAAATATCTAATCAAAATCAATGCACTGTCTCTGTGCAAATCCCTTTACTACCAACCTGGCTTTGTAACAAGGAGGTGTAGGAGAAGCACCCTCCTTCAACCTGAAGATCCACCTGTTCTTCAAGGACTTCTTGCCCTTCGGCAACCGCACCAGGTCGTAGGTATGATTTGTCCGCAGCGATTGCATCTCCTCTTGCATCGTTGCCATCCAGTGGTGCCTCTCCGCACTCTCTACTGCTTCAGAATAGCTCTCCGGCTCCCCTGCATCAGTTAGTAGAACAAACTCTGACGCAGAATATCTGGAGGGCGGATGCCTAGCTCGATCTGATCTCCTCAACACAGGCTCAGGAGCTGGTGCAGGCTCCTCTTCTACAACCTCCTCAGTAGCTCCTGGCTCCTTAACATCATCTTCAGCACCCTGTGCTGGAACTGGCTCTACAGTCTCCTCAATGTGGTCATCACTACCAATAGGCAACTCAGCAGAACGTGAGTCACTCCCAGACTCACCTTTTTTCTCCAGATCACCTCCAGTTTGCTCCTCGCAGAACAATACATCTCGACTCCGCACTAACTTCTTCGCCACCGGATCAAAGAATCGGTATCCGAGCTCACCATTATGACCATAGCCCAAGAAAATGCACTTCCGGGTCTTCGATTCCAACTTCGATCGTTCGTCCTTGGGAATGTGGACGAAGGCTCTGCAGCCAAAGACCCGCAAATGACTATAGGATGGGTCCTTCCCATACCAGACTTGATCCGGAACATCCTCATCCAAAGGATAGCTCGGCGAGAGGTTGATGACATGCGCCGTAGTCAAAAGAGCCTCACCCCAAAACATCTCTGGCAGCTTGGACTCAGAAAGCATGCATCGCACCCTCTCCATCAATGTCCGGTTCATCCTTTCTGCAACACCATTCGGCTGTGGTGTTTTCGGGGGGGGGGGGGTCTTCTCATGACGAATCCCGTGGTCCTTGCAATACTCATCAAATGGACCCACGTACTCTCCCCCGCTGTCAGAACGGATACACAACGGCTTCTTTCCACATTGGCGTTCCATCTTAGCATGGAACCTTCTGAAGGTCTCAAGTACCTGGTCTTTGATCTTCAATGTAACACCCCCTATCCGTCGCATAGCATATAGCAGTAGGTCCGGCCGGGGCCCGACGCCATATACCACAGACAGACCGGGTGGTTACTTATGGAAACCATCCAACCAATCTCAACGTCCTACACAGAGCATTCTAGCGGAAGCAGTTTATAAAAGTTGTACACAAGAACCCAGCATCGAAGCACGAATGTCCACTAATACAAAATAGGAATGTTATACAAAATACCCAAAACAAGCCTTAAGGCCTTACAAAATGTTTCACTTGAATATTACATGTTTTACAAACCACGGCACGCAGGCCGGTCATACATGAATAAAACAGTAAACACTTCCACTTGGGCCTTCGAGGGCCGGCTTCGCAAAAGGGCTTTAGCCCGCTATTGACCGCTTGGTCCAGCTGCACCTGCAAGCAAGAAACCACCGCACAGTGGCAAAACAAGGCAATGGTCAGCAATGCTGACCAAATTATAACGATCCCGCCCCCAACTCGGGGCGGCGACGCTCCTTCCCTGCATTTCATTAGCATAAGAGAGCAATGTATATCAATAACCATTTCATCACAGACGTTGGCTCGCACGGCCACACGCCCCGTGCACTCAGGGCACATTCTCGGTGAACCGGTCGATGTCACGTCAATTAAAGACATTAACATTCTGGACTCACCACCGCCACTTAGACAGCCAAACCTATGAGCAATTTGTCTTCCTGGCCTGGGTCACGACAATTTAAGCCATTGACCGCCGAAGACCCTAATCTATGCCAACGGTAAGTGTCATGTGCCTTTAGGTCTCTTTAACCGAACGACATAGAACGGGTACGGTTCCATCTAACCCGTGCTCACATCGCAACGGCAATTTAAGCCATTTGCGCGGGTCAAACTTCCACCGAGTCCCATTTCCATCACAAGTCACATAACCCGGTTATGTTCAAGTTGGCTCTCAAGCCACCAAGTTGGCAAGATCTCGTATCCGCCCAGTTTTCCGGGTGCACCTTTGGGTTAGTCCCCAAGGCTCCCTGCTGCAATCTACCGCATAGAAAACCCGAAAAACAACCAATAGCACGGAGTATTCTCCGGCATTATGCAATGCAACATCACCGATCCAGACCAACATGTCCGGGTAGGCTTCACACATCATGCCTATGTTCGTTCTCGCTTACGGACTCTAAACAACGGGGACTTCACATATCTACCCGAAGGAACGCCTCCAACTCTCCGCAAACTCGCGAGAGCGGGCTTCCTATGCAAAGAAAGAGAGCTATTCATGCTCAAAATGAGGATCGTTACCCTTGCGTTCCTCTTTGGCGCCATTGAAAAGTAATCGGATGAAAACAACCGCACTAGCGTTGCCTCCGTGGATCCGGAGTCGGCTCGCGATTCGGAGCTCCGAAGCTCCTCCAATGGCGGATCTAGCTCCTTCTTCCTCCCTTGGCTCTCCTCTCTCTCTAAGGATTTAGAAAGATGATAAGGTATGAAAAGTAAGGGTTTTCCAAGTCCATTCACGGGTATACCCCTTCAGGAACATCCCCCAGCCATTGGATCTCAAAACAAGGAAACGAACGGCTTTGATTCGGGGCTGAAATGCCCAATCTGGACCGAACACGGCCTGGCACACGCTCGTGTCCAGGGCCGTGTGCCGCATTCGCCGTCAAAATCGAATCACCTGGAACCTCACACGGGTATCGAACATGCCCGTGTTCGAGCTGACACGCCCGTGTTCCACCGGACACGGCCGTGTACCCCATGCTTTTTCCCCAAAATCAACCCGAGCACTGCACGGGTTCTAGGACACGCCCGTGTCCCTACCCGTGTCACCTCAACACGCCTGGACCCCAGGCCATGTACACGGTCTCGACACTCGACACTTCGTCGAGTGAAGATCGTCGACCTGATGACACGGCCTTGGACACGCCCGTGTCCTTGGCCGTGTGCCTTGTCTCGACGATCGTCGAGCAAATCTCGACGACTCCCCGGGACGATCGTCGACACGGGTCGACACGCCCTGCGACATGCCCGTGTCGCAGGCCGTGTGCCCAGTCTCAGCGAATCGTCGAGATAATCTCGACGACTCCACGGCTAAGTGTCGACACAGGTCGACACGCCCTGCGACATGCCCGTGTGCCCAGTCTCGACACAATGTCGAGACCAAAGTGTCGACTTCCCGGCTCAGTGTCGACACAGGCTTGACACGCCCTGGGACACGCCCGTGTCCCAGGCCGTATGCCTGCAGCCAGAACCCAAACTGGCCCAAAACGTCCCCCTTCGCTCCTTTGAGTTTCGGGGCATTATAACTCTACCCCTCTTAAAAGAATTTTGCCCACGAAACTACATAAAGGAAAGACATGTACAAAACCAAAATTTGTACCTGAGCGGAACAACTCCGGATATTCGTGAAGCATAGTCTGCTCTCGCTCCCAAGAGAGCTCCTCACGACCGCAATTGTCCCACCGGACCTTGACCATCCTGATCTCTTTATTGCGTAGCCGCTTGACCTCCGAGTCTTCAATCCGCACGGGCTTGACCTTTGTCATTAGCCCACTATCCACCGGCACTTGATCGACCGCGATCACTTGCGTAGGCTCTTGCACCGCCTTCCGAAGCACCGAAATATGGAATACATCGTGTAAACCACTAAGCTCCACTGAAAGCTTAACCGATAGGCTGCTTCTCCAACCCGCTCCAAAACCTCAAACGGTCCAAGGTACCTCGAGCTTAGCTTTTTCAATCGCCGTACCCGCGAGACACCCTTGAACGGCTTGATCTTTAAGTATACATAATCGCCCACAGCGAACTCCACGTTCATGTGATTGGCATTATAGTACTTTGCTTGCCGGTCCTGAGCGATAAGCAACCTCTCCCGAATGGTTCTCACCAAAGAAGTAGCATCATCCACTTCCGATCGCTTATACAACTTTGACTCACCCGTTTCTAACCAAGACAACGACGTGCGACATCTTCTACCATATAGGGCCTCGAAAGGCGCCATCTGAATACTCGCTTGGTAGCTATTGTTGTAGGCGAACTCCATCAAATATAGGTGGTCTTCCCATTGCTTTCCAAAATCCAAGACACACATGCGAAGCATGTCTTCCATGGTTCTATTGACCATCTCGGTCTGCCCATCCGTTTGTGGATGGAAGGCTGTGCTGAATTTCAGCTTTGTTCCCAACATTTGCTGCACCAGCCTCCAATCATTGGACGTGAACCGCCCATCTCGGTCACTCACGATGCTGCGGGGCACACCATGAAGCCGTACTATGTTATCCACATAAAGCTTTGCCAGCTTCTCCACCGGATCATCCTTCCTATGCGGAATAAAATGCGACACCTTCGTTAATCGATCAACAACCACCCAAATGGCGTCGTTTCCCTTTTGCGACCTTGGAAAACCGTGCACAAAGTCCATAGAGATGTCGTCAAATTTCCACTCCGGAATAGGCAAGGACTTAAGAAATCCTCCCGGCTTTTGGCACTCCGCCTTTACCAAGGCGCAAGTTTGGCACTTGGCTACGTATAGCGCCACATCCTTTTTCAAACCCGGCCACCAAAACAGTTTCTTCACATCACGGTACATCTTCGTGCTCCCCGGGTGAATCGAGTACTTGGTATGGTGTGCCTCGTACAACAACTCCACCCGTAAATTGCCCACACTTGGTACGCACAAACGACCGTCTCTCCAAAGCAATCCGTCCTCCACGACGAATTGAGAATTTGACCCATCCAGAGCCTCTACCATGAACTGCTTCATATGAGCATCCATATCCAAAGCCTGCCGAATACGATCAGCCAGGTCATATTGGACTTCAGTCCAATTCAGAACTGCTTCAGCACTTGATTGTCTATCCACACAAACAATCTCCAACGCCTCTAACTCCCGCACCAACCGCTCATCATGCACTGATAGCCAATTGGCTTGAGCTGGGGCTCGGTGAATCAACGCGTCCGCAACCGCATTCCCTTTGCCAGGCACGTAGTGGATCTTGAATGTATAGTCCCCCAGGAACTCCATCCATCTACGCTGCCGCATATTCAGATCCTTCTGATCTATCAAATATTTCAGGCTCTTATGATCGGTGTAGATATCAATCTTCACACCGTACAAATAGTGTCTCCACAGCTTCAAGGCAAAAATCACGGCCGCTAACTCCAAGTCATGGATCAGATATTTCCTCTCGTGCACTTTTAGCTGTCTCGAGCCATAAGCTATCACGTTTCCGTGCTGCAGTAGTACGCAACCCAAACCGCTACCCGAAGCATCGCTATATATCTCATAGCCTTCGGTTCCACATGGCGAACTCAGCACAGGCGTCGTGGTCAACCGACACTTCAATTCCTCAAAAGCTCGCGCGCACTCTGGCGTCCAAACGAACTTATGCTCCTTCCTCGTCAAAGTACTGAGAGGTAACGCTATCCGCGAGAAGTTCTCTACGAAGCGCCTATAATAGCCGGCAAGCCCCAAAAAGCTCCGGACTTCTGCTACCGTAGCAAGCTCAGGCCACTCCCGTATCGCAACAATCTTCGCCGGATCCACAGCAATACCCTCTCCACTCACTATATGACCAAGGAATGCCACTGAGGATAGCCAAAACTCGCACTTCGAGAACTTGACATACAACTGATTTCTCCTTAGCGTCTCCAACACCAAATGAAGATGCTTGAAGTGATCTTCCTCACTTTGCGAGTACACCAAAATATCGTCGATGAAGACGATCACGAAATGGTCCAAGTACTCCCTGAACGTCCTGTTCATCAAATCCATGAACACTGACGGCGCATTAGTCAGCCCAAACAGCATGACCGTAAACTCATAATGCCCGTATCTCGTACTAAATGCTGTCTTCGGGATATCACTCTCCCTTATTCGCAGTTGATAGTACCCAGCCTTGAGATCCAACTTCGAGTACACCGTCGACCCGACTAACTGATCAAAGAGATCATCAATCCGGGGGATCAGGTACTTGTTCTTCTCCGTCAGCTTGTTTAGCTCTCGATAATCAATACACAACCTCAAGCTTCCGTCCTTCTTCTTACCAAAGAGGACCGGTGCGCTCCAAGGCGAAGAACTCGGGCGCACATACCCTTGCTCCAACAACTCTTGCAGTTGAACTTTCAGCTCCGCCATTTCCTTAGGCGCTAGCCGATACGGAGATCGTGACACAGGCTTTGCACCTGGCACTAGCTCAATCGTAAAATCTATCTCCCGCTGAGGCGGGGCTCCAGGAAGATCTGCGGGGAACACATCAGGGTATTCCGATACCACTGAAATACAATCCAACGCGGGCTTCGGCTTTGCAACCTCCACTAGTGTAAAGAACAGTTCTGCACCAGCACGAACCGCCTTCACCACCTGAAGAGCAGACATCAATGTCTTGCTCGACCCCTTTAAGCCCGTAAAAGTCGTTTCACGACTTGCTCCCAGCTTGACTTCCTTGCTACCGCAATATATATGGGCTTGCTACTCTGAGATCCAGTCCATGACAAATATGACGTCGAACTCCACTAACGGAAGTAAAGACGCCCGCAGGTCGAACTCCTGCTCCCCAATACGAATCTTAACATCGCAGATCCTATCCGCTCGCATCGAACACCCATTGGGCAACAACACATCCAACTTATCCTTCGCCATCGAAGAAGGGACTCCGATGCGTGATATAAATCCTTCGGACAAGAAGGAGTGTGAAGCTCCCGTATCGAAGAGTGCTCGTGCCGGATTTTCACAAATCAATACAAATCCTAAACAAGCAGTGGTAAGGTAACATGTTCATAATAAGTATTTAAAGAAAGTGACTTGCTATAAATATTAAATCGTACCTGTCACCACATCAGCTTGTTTAATGGCCTCCTGTTGGCCAAGATTGTAGACCCTTGGTTGGGCCGGAGCATAATGGGATGCGGTCGAATCCACCGCCTTTTCCTTCTCTTCATAAGTAGCTCCCGGCCTTCTCTCGGACTTAGGACGTCCGCTCCAACAATCACGGGCGAAATGCCCCGTCTTTCCACATGTAAAACACGCACCCGAGGTCCGACTCGTAGTCGCCCTAGAAGCGCCAGAAGGAGCTGGACCCGAAGTCCTATGCTTCTTGAAAGACCTCCGATAGCCGGACTTTGAAGTAGTCGGCATTTTAAATTCAGATTTTCTATCAACCAAGCCTTTCTTCGCTTGCACATTCTTCATGTCCTTCTCCAAGGACCGGGCAGTATTGACCAAGGTTAAGAAACCCTGCATCATTGGCCCCGAAAGTAATAATCTCAACTCATCCCTCAGGACTTCATAGAAGCGATTAGTCTTGCGCTCCTCATCCATGATGGTGGAGCTAGCATATCGACTCAGACGAGTAAACTCGTGGAGATATTCATCCACGCTCCTCTCACCCTGTACCAACTTCAGAAATTCGTTCTCCAACGCTATCTTCTGCGTCGAAGGGAGGTATCTTGCTAAGAACAATCCCGAGAACTCTTCCATCGGAACGTCTATCAGTTGTCTACCTCTCAAATGATGCAGCTCCAATCCTTCCCACCACATCCTCGCTTCACCGTCCAGCAGGAACGTAGCGATGGTGGTCATTTGCCACTCCTCCGTCTCCGTTGCTGTCATGATTCTCTTCACCCTAGAGAGCCAGTCTTCAGCCTGAGATGGGGTTCCCAACCCCGATAATAACGGAGGGTTAAAGCTCATTACATGCTTCAGCTGCCTCTCAGTTGCCCTCCTTGGCACCACCGGTTCTACAACCACTTGCTCCACCCTCCTCGGCTCAGCCTCTTGAAGAGGTACATGCTCCATCACAGGAGCGGGCTGCTGCGCTTGCCTTGCAGGTTGCGCATTTATCACGGCCAACACCGCTTCAGCCACCAATCGTATATTCTCCGCCGATAGAGGTGTTGCGAGAGCAACATCCGGTGCACTACTAGCCTCAGAAACTCGGCGTTCTGACGGCCCAACACCACTTCTGGTCACCTATAGTGGTACAAAACACCGTTAAGCGACCAAATAAATTGCAAACAGCAATTATAGGAACACGCAGGTTCCTCAAACACGAGTATTTTCATTCCTAAGTGGACATTCATGGGTTCTTTTACCATTATAACGATGACACACACAATGTGCTCACCACCCCTTAAAAAGAATTCGCCCACGAATTCACTTTAAGCCCGACCAAAACCAGTAGTCTGATACCAAATTGTAACACCCCCTATCCGTCGCATAGCATATAGCAGTAGGTCCGGCCGGGGCCCGACGCCATATACCACAGACAGACCGGGTGGTTACTTATGGAAACCATCCAACCAATCTCAACGTCCTACACAGAGCATTCTAGCGGAAGCAGTTTATAAAAGTTGTACACAAGAACCCAGCATCGAAGCACGAATGTCCACTAATACAAAATAGGAATGTTATACAAAATACCCAAAACAAGCCTTAAGGCCTTACAAAATGTTTCACTTGAATATTACATGTTTTACAAACCACGGCACGCAGGCCGGTCATACATGAATAAAACAGTAAACACTTCCACTTGGGCCTTCGAGGGCCGGCTTCACAAAAAGGTCTTTAGCCCGCTATTGACCGCTTGGTCCAGCTGCACCTGCAAGCAACAAACCACCGCACGGTGGCAAAACAAGGCAACGGTCAGCAATGCTGACCAAATTATAACGATCCCGCCCCCAACTCGGGGCGGCGATGCTCCTTCCCTGCATTTCATTAGCATAAGCGAGCAATGTATATCAATAACCATTTCATCACAGACGTTGGCTCGCACGGCCACACGCCCCGTGCACTCAGGGCACATTCTCGGTGAACCGGTCGATGTCACGTCAATTAAAGCCATTAACATTCCGGACTCACCACCGCCACTTAGACGGCCAAACCTATGAGCAATTTGTCTTCCTAGCCTGGGTCACGACAATTTAAGCCATTGACCGCCGAAGACCCTAATCTATGCCAACGGTAAGTGCCACGTGCCTTTAGGTCTCTTTAACCGAACGACATAGAACGGGTACGGTTCCATCTAACCCGTGCTCACATCGCAACGGCAATTTAAGCCATTTGCGCGGGTCAAACTTCCACCGAGTCTCATTTCCATCACAAGTCACATAACCCGGTTATGTTCAAGTTGGCTCTCAAGCCACCAAGTTGGCAAGATCTCGTATCCGCCCAGTTTTCCGGGTGCACCTTTGGGTTAGTCCCCAAGGCTCCCTGCTGCAATCTACCGCGTAGAAAACCCGAAAAACAACCAATAGCACGGAGTCTTCTCCGGCATTATGCAATGCAACATCACCGATCCAGACCAACATGTCCGGGTAGGCTTCACACATCATGCCTATGTCCGTTCCCGCTTACAGACTCTAAACAACGGGGACTTCACATATCTACCCGAAGGAACGCCTCCAACTCTCCGCAAACTCGCGAGAGCGGGCTTCCTATGCAAAGAAAGAGAGCTATTCATGCTCAAGATGAGGATCATTACCCTTGCATTCCTCTTTGGCGCCATTGAAAAGTAATCGGATGAAAACAACCGCACTAGCGTTCCCTCCGTGGATCCGGAGTCGGCTCGCGATTCGGAGCTCCGAAGCTCCTCCAATGGCGGATCTAGCTCCTTCTTCCTCCCTTGGCTCTCCTCTCTCTCTAAGGATTTAGAAAGATGATAAGGTATGAAAAGTAAGGGTTTTCCAAGTCCATTCACGGGTATACCCCTTCAGGAACATCCCCCAGTCGTTGGATCTCAAAACAAGGAAACAAACGGCTTTGATTCGGGGCTGAAATGCCCAATCTGGACCGAACACGGCCTGGAACACGCCCGTGTCCAGGGCCGTGTGCCGCATTCGCCGTCAAAATCGAATCACCTGGAACCTTACACGGGTATCGAACATGCCCGTGTTCGAGCTGACATGCCCGTGTTCCACCGGATACGGCCGTGTGGCCGGCCGTGTACCCCATGATTTTTCCCCAAAATTAACCCGAGCACTGCACGTGTTCTAGGACACGCCCGTGTCCCTACCCGTGTCACCTCAACACGCCTGGACCCCAGGCCGTGTACACGGTCTCGACACTCGACACTTCATCGAGTGAAGATCGTCGACCTGATGACACGGCCTTGGACACGCCCGTGTCCTTGGCCGTGTGCCTTGTCTCGACGATCGTCGAGCAAATATCGACGACTCCCCGGGACGATCATCGACACGGGTCGACATGCCCTGCGACACGCCCGTATCACAGGCCGTGTGCCCAGTCTCAGCGAATCGTCGAGATAATCTCGATGACTCCGCGGCTAAGTGTCGACACGGGTCGACACGCCCTGCGACACGCCCGTATCGCAGGCCGTGTGCCCAGTCTCGACACAATGTCGAGACCAAAGTGTCGACTTCCCGGCTCAGTGTCGACACAGGCTTGACACGCCCTGGGACACGCCCGTGTCCCAGGCCGTGTGCCTGCAGCCAGAACCCAAACTGGCCCAAAACGTCCCCCTTCGCTCCTTTGAGTTTCGGGGCGTTACATTCAACGAATAGAACCAAACCTTCCTCGACCAGTCATCAATAAAGGTCACAAAATACTGAGCTCCCCCTCGCGTTGGGACCTTCATAGGCCCGCAGACGTTTGTGTGTACGAGCTCCAATGGATCAGATCTCCTGGTGGACTGATGACAACGAAATGAAACCCGATTTTTCTTCCCTGCCATACAGTGCTCACACCTCTCCATGTGATCGGCCGATAGGTCATTGAGTAGCTTCTTCTTCTGTAGGCAGTCCAAGCCCTTCTGGCTAATATGAGCCAGTCTCCTGTGCCACAGGGAAATGGATCCCTCATCTCTCACGGAGTTCACCCGTGGATCTTCAGGCCTCCCCTCCATGTAATAAAGGACGGACTCCCTATAGCCCTTGGCCATAACCAACGATCCTCGAACTATCTTCCAAAAATCACCACCAAAGACACTTACATGTCCTTCATCTCCAAGCTTCCCCACGGAAAGTAGGTTGAAACGAATATTGGGCACGTGTCGCATGTCCCGTAAAATCAGCAACACTCCAGTGCTCGTCTTCAGATGCACGTCTCCACGTCCCAGCACCTTGGACGTATTCCTGTTGCCCATTCGTAACACCCTGCATTCATGGGTGGTGTACGCGGCAAATAGCTCCCGATTGTGGGAGACGTGCGCAGAAGCTCCTGAATCTACAATCCATCTCTCGTCGTCACAGGAGAGCGCTGCCGTGATTTCATCACCGACAATGACAACATCATCCTCATCACTGGAGACAACCGTAGCAGTGTGGCTCTCCTCCTTGGCCTCAGTCGCCACACCCTTCTTCTGCTCATTCTTCCAGGCATAGCAGAACTTCTTGATGTGTCCCTTCTTGTGGCAGAAATGACACTCCACGTTCTGATATCGTGAACGTGACTTCCCTCTGCTCTGGCTTCTTTCCTCCTTCCGTCCTCGACTCTTGCTCCTGCCTCTCCCCCTGGATTCCGTAAACAGAATATCAGCTCGTGATGAAGAGCCTGACGTCCCTTGAGACATCCGTCTCACCTCTTCGTTCAAGATCCCACTCTTGGCGATCTCCATGGTGATAATCCCCTGGGGTGAAGAGTTGATCAGTGCAATCCTGACCATCTACCAAGAGTCCGGAAGGGACTTCAACAGCCACATCGTATTGACCTCATCCTCAAATATCACCTTCATCGCCGTCAACTGATCAATGATTCCTTGGAACTCATTGACACGATCCATGATCGGTGAGCCTTCCCGGTAGCCGAACTCTCCAAGCTTCGTCAGCAAAGCCAGCTTGTTGATGCTAGTGCTCTTGGCATACAACGTTTCCAGAGTTCTCCACAGCTCCTTCGCATCCGTGATGCTAGCCACGTGGTTATAAACGTTCGGCTCCACGAACCGTCTAATGAAACCACAGAATTTCCGGTGCTCCACCTGCCATTTAGCCGGATCCATATCCTTCGGCATCTCTTCGAAGATAGGGGCATGCCAGCCCTTGACGTAGATGAGATCCTCCATAAGCAAGTGTCACTGATGATAATTTGCTCCATTCAACTTGACCATCTGTTCTGAAGTCAATTCCATCTTGCTAAACCAACTGGCCGGACTGACCACAGTTCTCTAAGCGCGACTCTCTCACGATAAGTCACTGAAGAGGATAGCCAGAGGACCAATTGTCGTAAACTACCGCACTCAATGCCAAACCTGAGAATACAATCGCCTCGTCTCGAAATCCCAAAAGGTCAGCCCAGTATCGGCCCTGTTTTGACTACTGACCAGCAACCCCCCTCTGATACCACTTGTTGGGAAAAATAGCACGATCCCGACCAGGGCAACTGTAGCAGATTTACAGGCAAGATAAATACAAGCACAACAATAATAAAGTGACACAACAATTTTTAACGTGGAAACCCAATAGGGTGAAAACCACGGGACTATCAGCGTCCACCCTTGAAAGCCTCCACTATAAGGCGTGAAAATCACGCACAACAAATTACAGGGCTTTCACCACCGCCACATACACAAGGCACAATTTCCACCACCGATCCACAACGGATCACCACCACCTACACAAGGTACCAGTTCCACAAAGGAATACAAAAATATCACCTTGCTGCAGAAGTATAAATCTCTTCTCCCACAACCACACAAGGATTGACAAGGGAAAAACAAGCGAGAAAACAAGAAACCATTACCCAACGAATTGAAAAATCCGTTCCGAATGCCGCAAAGGAGAAAGGCTACATAAAGCCCCTTCTTCTTTAGAATCCGACGATCCGATCTTCGATACTCTTCTCCAAGATCTTCTCTTGATCTTCCTCCACTCAAATCTCTCTTGGAATGAATGTTTTGGCCTTTGAATTGGCTTCCATTTATAGGCCTCAAAAAATGCTACCTAACCCCAAAACTGATGGTAGGTGTTACCTAACACCTAATTTGGTGGTAGGTGCCACCTAATTTGGTGGTAGGTACCACCTAACTCTGAATTGTGCTCATTTCAGCTCGTTTATGGAGCGCTGCTTGACGAACCCTGAGCCCAGGTAGCTCCAACATCGCTCCGGCCTCCAAACACAAACTTGTAACATCACGAGCAGCTACAAGCGTGCCCGGTGGTTTTTACCGACTCGTATGGGAACCACACCCTAACATATATATATATATATATGTGTATATATATATGTATATAGATATGTATATATATATACACATATGTGTATATATAACATATGTACATATATGTATATGTATATGTATATATAAATATATATGTATATATATAGATACATATATACATATATATAGGATGAAAATCTAGTGCGAAGAGGATCCTGTGCGAATGTGCGAAGAAGGTCGGACCACCGTCCGATTGCATCTCGCCGCCCCTGCATCACACGGCCCGCAACATCACACCGCACACGCCGACGAACCCAGGGCGGCCGGTCGCCGGCAAGCCCGCATTCGCCGGCGGTGGCGGTGGGATGTTGCAAATTGTTTTTGCAGCGGCTGCGTCGCCGGCGGCGGGCTCGAGTGATGGGCACGCCAACGGGAGATGAGAGTGGCGGCGGGCCATGAGCGGGGTGGCGGGAGGCGACCTCGACATTAGTAGCCGAGCATAGTGAGGGCGATGAGTGTAAGTCAAGTGACTGTGCGACAGTCGGAGTCACGATGGCAATGCCCGCGTCATGTCCAGTCGTGTGGCATGTGCGACCTATAGTCCCACAAAGGACCTAGGATTCTGTAGCCTGTGTGGCCCTTGCGTTGTTGATGTCACGCAAGGTGCGCAAAAGGTATCGCACGACCGACGGGACGGATGCCGTGCGACCGGTGTAGAAAGTGTAGCGTGACCGGCACGACATTCAGACGTGTAGATCCCGCACATAGATGCGGCCCTCGTGTGACAAGTGTCGTGCATGGTGCACGACAGGTGACATGCGGGGTGCACGGTAGGTGCCACACGGGGTTCCCGATAGGTGCAGCACGGAAGACAACAGAGGTGTCGGCTGGGTGGGCATGTGCCACACGACCAGCCTTCGACCGTGTGAAGGCAGTGCACTTGGGAGGCCTATATAGCGCCGACCAAGCGCAGAACACTTGGCTTAGGGGGCCTCTAGTTGTGCGGCGGTCGTTGGACTACCGACTTTGTGGCGGCCGCCTCCCCCACTTAGGGGTATGATTGTTTGTACCCCCATGATTGAGGGTGCGACTAATCCACACCCCCATGATTGGGGGGGGGGGGGGGGAGTGTGGATTGCCTGCATGCATGCACATATATTCAGGCGTCCGTTTAGACGATCAAACAAACTCCGAATTGCTCGAGGTATCGTCGAGCCGATCGAGATCGCAAAAAAAAATCTCTTGTTTGGCTGAAATGTTTTTTTGGGAACCCTATCAATATTTAAAATATAATAAATATTGTGGGCTGATTAGCGCTCTCTCGTCCTGAAAGAATCAAATTGTTTCGGCTCGAGTGTGAGTCAAACACGCAAACAATCCAATGTGAACTAACAACGGAGACGACAATACTTCTTACCTGGAAATTTGGATAGAGTCACAGGGTCAGTTCGGGGCCGACCAAATCCATTAATTTTCTTGGGGTTACAAGAATGAGAATTTTTGGGAGGGTGACAAGTCACCGCCCCATTTACAAGTATTAAAAAGTGAAAAAGAGGCTAAGTTCTCCTTGATGCTTGCTGGAGCGGCTTCTAGAGAGGGCACAAGAGTAGGCACTAAAGTAGACACTTGAGCAGACACTAAAGCTTGCACTTGAGCAGACACTAAAGCTTGCACTTGAGCAGGTATTGTGGAAAGAGAAGTCCACAATTCAGAATGGGGGAGCGTGCATAGTGAACACTTGAGCAAAGTGAACATTTGAGGTTCTTGAGCCAGAGTGCAAGCAGAGTTTCAAGTCCTTGCCAAAAATATTCAGAGTTATCACTCAATTCTTTGCTGCTTGTCTTCAAATGAACCCTATGGGCCATTTATAGCTTTTAGAGGGGTATTTCAGTAATTGCATTATCTTAGAGTTTGAACTGACGAATGAGGCCAACCATTTTTGATTACATATATTTATAATTTCTGAAAAATGACAAGCACGCCCCTAGGTGGTCATGGAAGGTTCTCCCCGAGGCGGTGACGGCGGACGACGATGACGGGAGGTGGAGGTGGCCAACAAGGATGATGGGAAGTGGCGCGACAGGTGGTTGTGGCACGTTGCCGGTGCGCGGGGAGCGTGTGTGTGGGTGATGGCACAGTGAGAGCCCACATGTGTGCGTTGACACGTTGGTAGTGCGTGTTCGTTGGGAAGGCGCCCGTGCACGCATGTGTTGTGTGTGGGCTGAGGGTGCCCTCGCTTAGTGAGGGGGTGGCTTGTGCGCATACACAACATGCATGCCCGTTTTGTGAATGCACACCCAACATGCATGAATTCTTCACGGGCGTGAACACTAGGCATTCTGGCATTTGTTCAGGGAACCAAAAAACAAAAAAAATATGTGAGAGAGAGCTTGTCAGACTCATCTTGGCGAGCCGATTGAGGGCGTGATAAAAACCTCTGGTTCAACCGAACTGTTTTTGTGAAACCCTATCAATAAATAACTAATAATTTATACTAATTAATAAATTTATATTTCCAACTTAATTAAAAATGTGAATAAATTAAAAAATACCAATTTTATTGCTGGTTAACTCAAGACGCTCTTAAGCCGGTCGAATATTGAACTGTCCTAGCTCGGGAATGGTCGAGCGTGAAAACAGACAAAGAATGAACTGACAGATAGCAAGAGAGTTTTTTTACGTGGAATACCCCAGAAAGGGGAAAGTCAACGGGGCCGGGACTATGTTGGCCAAATTTCCACTATCTTCTTAGCGTTACAAGTTTAAGTTGAGAACTTGATAATGATAGGCCACCTCTTGTTACAGTAATTGTAGGAGAAGAAGAAGAAGCTTCAAGGGTGACATGTCATCACTTGAAAACTAAGTATTTTCTAGTTTGTTGGCGTGGAGAGAATTGTGCTCCCTGCTCTCTAGAGTACATAGTTAGTGCTTTTAAGCGTGAGTGATGCGCTCGGTTGCTTAATCTGGCAATGAACAGCGACACTTGGAACGATGTACACTGCGCAATGGGGACGATGCAATGTGGGCAGTGCAATGGGCACAATGTAATGTGCATGTAAGTTATGCGATGTCTCTTCACATGGAGGGGGTGAATAGGTGATGTTGTTTTTGATAATTTAAAATGGAATAATCAGAGCATAGGAGACATGCACAATAACAAAAAATTCACGGCACATACACAAAAAGCTATAGTGATTTCCCGAGTTAGGTACGTCTACTTTACCCCTCTGCTTATCTAACAATGAGCTAGTATCAGCAAATTTCAACCAAAACTCAGATCCGCAGATCCTACAACTTGGAGACAAAGCCTCTTACCTCAGAGGCACTAGTTGGCTCCCTACTTCAGATCCCCTAGCTAGGATCCTACAACTCAAATTCCACACGGAAATCCTACATTCGGATTCCACAAAGAAATCCTACCTCAGGTCACAAATACCCTACGCTCAAATTCCACATTGGGAATTCTACCTCACGTTATAAAGGTCCCACACTAAGATCTTAGAGAGATCCAACAAAAAATAAGTTTTTGTTACAAAACTATCTTAGACTCAAAAAGATATATCTTGATGGATCAAGAGTTTTCTTGAAACTTGATAGTGATTAGCTTTTACTAGTTTTCTAACATAGATCTTAATTGTTGACTTCAGTGAAAGCATTTCTCTGAATCTTTAGAATACCAATTAGCTTGTTGTTGTAGATTGAACTCTTAAAAAACTCAGTAGCCTTGAAACGATCGAATTTTTAGAATATTTTTAAAAAATTTCCTTTGGACATAATCTTCTTCATCATCAGCTTTCAATCAAAAGAGCACTTGAAAACTTTTGATGTCGAATGCTTAAGATTGATTTGATCGATTAGGGTTCGCCCTCACCATCTCTTCCTTTTCTATAATAAGCACTATTTTTTAACGTTCATATGTGACCCTTCCTTAGAGGGCGACATATGTCAAATATAACTGTAGTTGTTAGTATTAGGTGTGGCGTTGATTCCGTCAAAACAACTAATTCAAATTTGAAGCTGCACGACTAGGCAAATTGGAGACTATATGCATTATATGGAAGCTGGCTGCACGATATATCTCTTCTCCGAGCAATTCTGCTTATGTCTGCACGATATAACCATGTTCTGCTTGATTCCGCCTTTTCTGTGCGATTTATCTGTTGTCTGCACGAAAGAAACATCTCTTACACGATATGAACATTATATGTACTATATGCCTTTGTTTGCATGACATAATGAGCTTCTAGCCGATTTTATGCTTAGAATATTTTATAGTGTCATTTCCAATTCATACTTCAAGATTCTAAGTGACACAACATACTTCAAGGCCATTCACCATTCATCTATACGATATAAACATCTTTTGGGCGATATGGCTGTGTTTAGGCGACATTGTACATCCCTAGCCTTTTCAACATCTTCTAATCAAATCAAAGGTCTTCAAGCCAAATCAGAGATCTTCATAACAGGTCATGGCGATTTGTCTAGATCTTTGGCCGACATTGTGCTTTAAACAGATTCTTGATCTTCCGACAGCAATTTGTCTTTATACATCTGCACGATCACATGAATGTCTAGACGATTCCTTATTTAGCCAATTTTTCATATTCAACAACCATTCGAACGATTCGGCCTAATACTTCTCCACGATCACCTAGCTTTTTAGACGATTATGTACTTGGACAAAATTTTGCTTTCAGAACCTGTCCAGACTAATCATCCTGATTTGTTTGCACATTCAGTTAGATATCTACCCGATTTTATAGATATCTAAATGACTTTTTTTTACTTAAATGAATTTTGCACTTTCTGAACTTGATTCATTTGCTCTAACCAACCTTCTAGACTTTACTTGCTGTTGTTTATGAGTGAGTGTCATGTCTAATATAGTATAGATCTTAGGTCGACATGATGTTTAACACAATAAGAGATTACATTGACAAAACTATGTATCGTGACACTAAGTCTAGCTCTATGCTAGGCTTGCACTATCTAAGTCCTGAAATGAACACACACAAAAAACATACTCATCAAATACATTGTGTGTTCATCTTCATTGTGAGTACTTCTTCAAATCGGGAACTGTTGGGTATTGTATCCACAATAATCCTGATTTGAAGAAGAGTCCAGTAAAGCTAAGATGAATTGAGATTGTATTTGATGCTACTTTTTAGTTATGTACTTGTAGGTTCACATTGCTAAGTACACACCAATGTCATGTTACCATGGGTCAGTAAACACAGGACTACACAATGTAATCTCTCATTGTGTAGGCCAACGTGTTGACTCATGTGTAATCTCTCTATTGAGGTGTACTTCTATCCCAAGTACATGAGAAGGGCCAAGAAAGGTAAAAGACATGGACTCAGAAAATTGGAATTTTACCTAAGTAAAATTCGCCGAGTATAGTTAGGCATACACGTCGAATTCGTCGAGTATCATCTTAATACTCGCCGAATTCGTCGTGTATACTTATCTATACCTGTCGAATTCGTAGTATATACTTAGGGAAAATTCACTGAAAATCGAAAAATTCGCCAAGGAATATTCGCCGAGTATCACTGGGGATACTTGCCAAATTTGTCGAATATACCAGGAGATACTCGTCGAATTCGTCGAGTGTCACAGGCGATACTCACTGAATTCGTCGAGTCAAATTTTGACTCCTTCTGGATTTTGTTCTAAGTCCAATTCGACATATATCACATATACATTCGACGAGTATCATAATTGATATTCGACGAATTCTGCCGAATTTGAATTAGGCCGTTTTCCGAAAATTTTCACTGGTTCGGATTTCGTGTCGGCCATGCATAGTAACTTCTATGTTACGTTTTTGGAAATCTTTTATAGTCATTATTTCGAATCTCTCTCTATATATGTTAGGGTAATTTTTGAAATGACTAATCTTGCCAATTGCTAATTTTGAAATCAAACGACTTTCCAAAATTGTAAACCGACGGCATGACATTTTCCGTTCTCGCGATTTCTTCCGTTCGACCGCCGACTACGTGCACGATCGTTCGTCTTCAACCTACGTGACTGGATCGTTTCTTCTCTCAAGATCTATTCTACTCCAGTCCTAGTTGTTCGAAGATCGAAGGCTCAAGATTCAAGTTCTATAACGATTTCAAGTTTTCGAGTTCTACAAGTTTTAAGATCTACTTCTGCGAAGAACGTCAGAGTGAAGACTTGCAATTGTTGTTATATTGTAATATTTATTTTCTATTGTAGGAGATTGTTTTTCCGAGTTTGTATATCCGTTTGTGGATCGAGTTTGTAGATCCGTTTGTGGATCGAGTTTGTAGATCCGTGTGTGGATCGAGTTGTAGATCCGATTGTGGATCGAGGTTTAGGAGAGTTTGTTCTCCGAGGTGTAGGAGTGTTGCTCCGAGTTGTAAGATTGTTGATAATCTGAGAAAGGTGAAGAAGCCAAATCTAGCTCTTCGTGGTAGATAGGCAAGGTGGGACAGTGGACATACCCAACACGGGGAACCACCATAGATCTCTGTGTTTGTGTGCTTGTTTATTTTTGAGCAATTTTTAATCCGCAAAAGACACAAAAATCACCTATTCACCCCCCTCTAGGTGAGTTAGGTAGACGCTAGATACTTTCAATTTGTATCAGAGGGACGTTTTGTTCGATAAGGCTAACACATTGAACAAGATCCCTGATCTAGCATTCAGAGATTCCGCATATTCACCATGGACAGAAGCAAAAACATGTCATCCATGAAGCTTCCTGTATGCACTAAATAAAATTTTCCCATGTGGAAGGAAAGAGTCAGGTTCTTCATGAAAGCTGCTGATCCAAGAATTTTTTAGATAGTGGAAGAAGGGACACATATTCTCACTCAAGCTTCAGCTCTGAATCCGGTAATTTTGATCCCTAAGAAAATGATGGACCTAATGAAGGATGAGATTATCTTGATTTCCTTGGATAAGAAAGCGAAGAACATCTTTGCCAGTGCAACGGGCGACTCTATGCTCCAAAACTTATTCGACTGCAAGTCTGCCAAGGAAATGTGGGATTGCTTAGTAGTTCTGATGGAAGGGACTAAGAATGTTCGGGACGATCGAAGATCCTTACTTAATCAAGAGTTAGAGGCGTTTAAGCAAGGATCAAGTGACTCTATTATTGGCAGCTTTGAAAAAATTTTCAAGATCGTCAACGACCTCAGGAACTATGGTCGTACATTCACTAATGACGAGCTCAATGATAAATTTCTAAGATCCCTGACTAAGGACTGTGATACAAAAGTTGTTGCCATTAGAGAATTTGGGAAGCTACCGGAGATCGACCCACAGAACCTGTTTGGCAAGTTGCTCTCCTACGAACTGAAGATGAATACCAGGAAGAAGGAGGAGCAAAGCAGCAGAACGTCTAGCAGAGAAAAGTCTGTGGCTCTAAAGGTGAAAGGGTCGATAAAGTCTAAAGTTGCGTCACCCATAAGGACATGAGCTCCTGACACTCCAAAAGATTCTGAGCCAAGCACGTCTGGATCCGAGCTATCAGATGGAGAATTTTTCCTTATCTCCAACCAGTTCAAGAAACTGTTGAGCAAGAGGAGCCAAATGCAAAATAGGTCATCCTCTTTAGATTCGAGAAGATCACGTCGTGGCGGTGATCAAACGACGAAAAGCTACAACAAAGAGGACAGGTATAAATCAAAATCGAACAAACAGTTTTCCTCTGACATTGTTTGCTATTGTTGTAATAAGCCAGGACATGTGATTGCGGAGTGTCCCTATAAGAAGAAGGATAGTTCCAAGAAAGAAGAAAAGAGGTCCTTCAAGGGAAAAAGAAAAGAAGAAAAGAGCTTCGTCTTCAAGAAGTCTAAGACTCTTAGCGACAATGACTTGAGTGAGTCGAGATCAGAAAATGAGGAAGCCTACATCGGGCTTATGGTACAATCAGACGTGGAAGTGGGCGACACCGAGTACCACATGAATGTAAATTCACACACCATACTCTCTGAGTCTGAAACGTCCACTAATGATCATGAAGACTACTCTTTTGATGAGGACGAATCAGAATTGATGGCTCAGCACGAGCACCTATTGAAGACTTTCGACAAATGCCATAATGTAGTCCGAAAGCAATCAAAAGATATTACCTCCCTCAAGTTAGTGGAAACTAATCTGAAGGAAGAAATTATAAAATTACTTCCTCTCAAAGATGAAGTCCACTTCCTAAAAGAGGAACTCAAGGGCTCCGCTGAGACATTAAGCATGAAAGAAAAATACCTCGATGAGCTGGAAGAGAAGCTCGCGATGGAGAGAAAACGCGTTGAGAGTTTCTCCAAGCTGAAGACTGTTCTCCCTCTTATTGATGAGTTTTCTGCTCAGAAGATGGGTAGTGGTCATGGCCATGTAGCTGGAAAGGGTAAGGCTGCCAGGAAGGCTAACGCCAAGGAAAAGGGGAAGGCACCCATGGGCCAACCCTCGTTTAGGAAGGTAATCTTCCCGATAAATAAGTTTGACCTTGAGTCATCATTTGGTCATCATGCACGACCTACCTATGTAGAGCCCAAGAATAGATACCAGGGATGGACCCCTCTCCGTGACTTTGGTGCCAGCTTGTTCAAAGCACCTTATGAAGAAATTGAGATGAAGAGTTATGCTCCGTATGTACATGGTCATAACAATAAGAAGACACCAAAAGCCAAAACTGGTGTGCCTAAGGCTAAGGAGATGAGAAGCCCCTGTATATGATGCAACCAGGAGGCCTCCTCAAAGAATGCTACCTTTGCCAGACCTTAGTTTCAAAAGGTAAAGCAGGAGTACAAAAGGAGGTACAACAGATTTGACTGTTGGTGCTGCTACAAAATTGGTCATTTTGGAGCAGATTGCTGGTACAATCCGACTAATTATGTAACCCCACGAGTTAGCAATGCGAGACCGACCACTCACAAGGTTAATGTTCCTAGTGGTGTTCAGCTGACCAGGAACCAAGGACCTAAATAAATTTGGGTTCCTAAGGTAAAATGTTTTGTTTTTGCAGGTATGTCCAAAGGCCACCAAAAATCCGATCTGGTATTTGGATAGTGGATGCTCTCGGCATATGACCGGAACAAAAAGCCTTTTACTTGAGTATACCCCAGTCGAAGATGGACCAAAAGTAATCTTTGGACGGGCAGATAGGGGAACAACAAAAGGTTATGGTATGATTTCCAATGACGTAGTATCTTTCACAAACGTAGCTTATGTTGAAGGATTACACCACAATCTTATAAGCATAAGTCAACTATGTGATAAAGGCTATATCATTGAGTTCTGCAAGGACAAGTGTTTAATAAAATCGTCTGCAAATTTGGAGACGGTCTTAATAGACACTCAGAGCATAAATATTTTTCGTTTAAATTTTCTTTGTTTAGAAAATTCTACCATAGTGTACTTTATGGCTAAAATTAGTGTGTCTCTTTATGACCAATGACACAAGATATTAACACATTAATTTCAAAACTATAAAGATGTTATTTTCTCACAACTTAGTGCGTGATGCCCTAAGCATTAAGTGCCTTAAAGAGAGTCCATGTCACTCATGTCAAATGGGTAAGCAGACACGGGCTACCTTCAAGGGTATTGTTGAAAAAGAATCTTCACGAAGCTTATACTTGCTTCATATGGACTTATTCGGTCCTATGCCTATTCACAACTTAGGTGGTAAGGTCTATACATTAGTAATTGTGGATGACTACTCACATTTTACTTGGGTGTTCTTTCTGAAACACAAGTCAGACACCTTCGATTCTTTCACTAATTTTGTCCAGCAAATTCGGAACGAATTGGACTGCTCAGTGGTCAAAATCAGAAGTGACCACGGAACAGTGTTTGAGTCTGGTGCCATGACAAAATTCTGTGAAAGTCAAGGTATTTTTCATGAGTTTTCCTCCCCGCGCACTCCACAGCAAAATGGAGTTGCTGAGAGAAGGAATAGAACCCTAATTGATGCATGTACAACTATGTTGAACGATGCCTCACTTCTGAAGTACTTCTGGGTTGAAGCAGTCAACACAACATGTCACGTGCAAAACTGAACGCTAACCAACAAAAGCTATCGTAAGAACCCTTATGAGCTATTGAAGGGCAGAAAATCAATTGTGTCATACTTTAGAATCTTTGGAAGTAAATGCTTCGTACTTAATAATGGGAAGTATTACCGCACAAAGTTTAATGAAAAGTATTTTGAAGGTATTTTTGTAGGGTATAGTAGCAATAGTAAGACTTATAGGATTTTTAATAAGAAAACTCTGGTGGTAGAAGAGTCGATAAATGTTGTATTTGATGAGACTAGCGTGCTCCATAGCAGCACGTCTAGTGTTATTAGTGCATATGCAGGTACCAGGTTCAAGGAGCTAAGCTTGAATGAAGCTGTTAAGGAAGAAGCTCTAAGCTCAGTCAAGATCGTCGATCTAGGCTTGGTGGATAAAGAATCGCTAGAGGAAAAAAATGCCACAACCCACAGAGGATGCACCAGATGTTGCAGAGCCTGCTGGAGGGAGAGCAAGGAATCTTGGGTTCAGATACCTAAGAGATCATCCAGCTGATCAAATAATAGGAAAGCCAGGCGACGACGTCAGAACTAGAAGATGTACCACTAATGAGATTATGCATCTTAGTTTTCTATCTCAGGTTGAACCAAAGAAGTTCGAAGAAGCAAACAAAGATGCCTCTTGGATCATGGCAATGCAAGAGGAGCTCAACCAGTTTGAACGATGCAAAATCTAGGAGCTGGTACCCAGGCCAAGGGGACAGAACGTGATCGACTCCAAGTGATATTCAGAAACAAGATGGACAAACACGGAGTAATCATCAAGAACAAAGCCATACTTGTAGTACAGGGATATCAACAAGAAGAGGTGATCGACTTCAACCAGACCTTTGCTTTAGTGGCTTGACTCGAGGAAATCAGGTTGTTTCTTGCATATGCTGCCCTCAAAGGCTTCACCGTCTACCAAATGGACATGAAGTTAGCATTTCTCAGCGAGAATCTGAAAGAGGAAGTATACGTAGCGCAACCCCCCAGATTTTGTAAATTCTCAATTCCCTGATTACGTATATTTTTTGAATAAAGCATTATACGGCTTAAAGCAAGCTCCACGAGCTTGGTATGAGATGTTGTCTATCTTTTTTCTTGAGAACAAGTTTGTAAGGGGAAAGATAGACATGACATTATTTCTTAGGGAAGTTAAAGGCAAGATTTTGCTAGTGCAAATCTATGTCGATGATATTATTTTTGGTTATACGGAAGACAACCTTTACAAAACGTTTTCCAAATTTATATAAGGGAAGTTTGAAATGAGAAGTATGGGAGAGCTGAAGTATTTCTTAGGACTTCAAGTGAATCAATCTGAAGATGAAATTTTCATCTCTCAGACAAAGTTCACCAAGGAGCTTCTTAAGAATTTCGGAATGGAGAGCGCATCCTATATGAGGACTCCAATGGGTTCAACTGTGTCTCTGGACAAAGATGAGAAAGGGAAACCTTTTGATGAAAGCAAGTACAGAAGCATAATTTGATCCTTGCTCTACCTGACTGCCAGTAGACCAGATATATTGTTTTTAACATATCTCTGTGCTAGATATCAGGTGAACACTAAGGAATCTCATTACGTTACTGCAAAACGGATTTTAAGATACCTTAAGTGTACACCCTGTAGAACCCCCCCCCCCCCCCCAACCTTTTGCCCGGGTCGGGCCGGAGGGGTACTACTGGCCCAAGACGTCTCCCCAGGGCTCATAGGGGAAACAATCCACCCTATTCAAGCACTAGATGGCCGTCTTGAGTGGTTCGAATCATAACATTCACAACCCATCAGAATATAGCGGAAGCATTAACAGGAAACCACTACATATCATATTAATACAGAGGTTCTAGGGCCGAAGCCTTATGCGTTTATAAAAGCCCGTGGGCTATACATGTACTATATAAGTCTCTCACACACTCTCTCTTCTAAACTGCTCGGCGGTACTCACGTCTCTAAACACCGGAGACGGCGGGGGTGCATCTGCTCGAGTAGACCTAGATGCTGGCGTAATCTCCTGCGGCAGCGGGTCACTACGGTGCTCCACCTCCTGTGAATGGTTAATCAAATAACCGTTAGTCACAGAGCTAAGTGGAAACAAATCTCCTCCCCGGATCCACATCCTGGGGACGAGCACGCACCCACCCAACAAAAGTAAATAGCCGAAGCAAGAGAGGGTTATCACAACATTTCATATATGAACAACTAGGAGCAATTATAAAAGAGTGCAGTATAACCGGAAAAAGCAGCAATAACATAAAACGGTTATAGCAAGGCTCTACTAGCTCTTCAGCACAACAGGTTTTCATATCTTGAATTCTATCGCAGGCATTAACAGCCGCGCACACAAACCGCAGACATTCATAGCCGCGCACACAAACCGCAGGCATTCATAGCCGCGCACACAAACCCTATGCCGACATAGTTTGGACCGCTTCTGTTCCAGCAGGGTAGCGAGCCCCGCGGGCCTCACCGATGTGGCCGTCGGTGACAGTGGCCAGTCCTGCCATTTCTGGGGGTGATCGTACCGCACAACCCCAGGCCCTCACGTACAACCTTGTGTACTCTTGGATGTGAGCGACATCCGGCGAATCATTTTGGCCGACCAGCGGAGGAAAACCCGACGGGGAATATAACGGCCGGTCACCCGTGGTACTCATCTCCCTGTCGCCTTGAGTCGTCAACCTTGCCGTACCGGTACGAACGGTCTGCGGAAGGGACTGACCCGCCACCATTTCACCGCAAGCAATTTACAATCAATCAAACAATTGCAAACAATATAACATCGGGTCTACGACGGCCTGCCTTACTAGGCTTACACTTCGGGCATCGGCACTTTGCTCTACTTTCGACAAGGAGCGTGAGAGCGCTTTATTTGGGGCTAGACCTGGAGGACTACCTCAACTCCGGTTATCTCCAACTAAGGCTCAACCTAAACAACAACTGCTCGTCAGAGCAGGACCCGAGAATATAAAAGTAAATTGCGATAAGATCAAGTGCGGTGGTTATGCTGCTTATTTAAAGTGCTGGAAAGAAATGTGACCAGTACAAGACTGGAGTAGTATTGAAATAAGCTTGACCAGTACGAGACTGGAGTAGTACTGAAATGAAAGTAATGAAATAATCTTGACCAGTACGAGACTGGAGTAGTACTGAATAGAAAGTACTGAACTGAAAAGAATAAAGGAACTGGACCAGTGCAAAATTGGAATAATCATAAAGAAAATGATTAGTAGTCCAATCACTCCATACAGGAGGCTTCAGTTCCATCTCCGTTCTCAGGAGAGATTTTTCAGTTCCATCCCAGTTTTTAATAAGGTTTCCTTGTGTTACACCTTTATTAAGATCCGATTATGAGTTGGTTGCGCCTTATTAACCACGGCTTAATCGGATTGGGGCTTATCAGGAGTTATACTTTCATTATTCGTCAAGAATAATTCATAACTCACCATTCGTGCTCTCATCTTCCGAGCGTGCCCAAATCGCCCGAGAGTCGAGACGCTCGACAGTTTTCATGAAATCTCGAAACACCCGGAGCTTGGTCACTTGCCTCAGCCACTCTCATCGATAAGACAATTTGAATTTATTATTCAAATTAGAGAGGATGGTCGCGTGCTCCAATTTTCACTTTCGAGGAAAATGAGCGTAATAAATTCCGAGCGCGAACCTAGACTTCCATAATTTGGTAAAAATATCAAAACTTATCCCCATGAGTCCAAATTTTGACACAATCCTTGGAAGGATATAAAATGAGCCTAGAAAAAGTTTCATGAGTTTTCAAATAGTTTGGCGCTTTAATTTGGAAAAATAATTTTCTCTTGGGCTTTTAAAAATGTCAAATCAATTCCAAAAATTCTCAAATATTTTGTGGAGCAAGCCCTTAGTAAGGGGAACATTTTTCATGTTCAACACTTGTTCCCTAACAGCTTATTTTAGTCTCTTAAAAAATCAACCCATTATAGTAATATTATAATATTTATCAAATATTATAATAATATATAATATATATAATATAATAATATATTATATAAAATAAAACAGAGTTACTGTTTATCTTCCCGTCACCCCCGCTGCTGTACATTCCGCACCCTTACGGGGTTCTCCAGCCGCCGGCAGGCCACCGGCCGGCCGTGGCTCCACCACCGGCCAACCCGCCGGTGGTGGGCGCTCCCTCCAGCGGTGGTCCGGCGGCCTGCCGCCGCCGGCCGCCGCCGGAGCATTTTTTCTTAAAAATGGACGGGAGGGGAGGGGGTGACGGCGGCGGCGCTCCGGCCGCCGGGAGGGCCATGCAAGACGTCCAAAATGGAGAAGGAGGAGGGAGAAGGCTTCCACCTGAGTTTGGTGGGCTCGGGAGGGGCCGGCTTGGTCGGACATGGCTCAAGGTGGTGGAGGAGGGGAGGAGGAGCTCCGGCTTGGCTTTTTCCGGCCACCTGAGCTCCGGCAGAGGGGGGGAGAATGGGGGAGAGAGCTTCTATGAGAGGTGTGAGGAGGATTAGGGGAGGGGAGGTCCTTTTATATGGAGGGGGAGGGAGAGTTCCCTCCCTTTGGGTGGTGTGGGACTAATCCCTCCTTAGGTATGGATTAATCCCCACCCTCCAGCTGTCTAATGACAGCTGGAAGTCTCCCATTTTCCCCCATGTGGGGAAAATGGATGGGCCCTTTATGGTGAAGAAAGAGAGGGGGAGAGTGGGAGAAAAGAAAAAGTGGGTGGGCCTCCACTTGAGCTTTGGGAGGCTTGCTGGTTGGGGCCCATGGAGAGTGAGGGGGGGGCATGGGCCATCCTTCTTTGGAGAGGAGGTGGGCCCCTCACTTGGAGAAAAATCCAAAAGTGGATTTTTATGAGGGTTTGACCAAGTCAACCCTAGGTTGGGTCCCCCTTGCTGGTCAAAGTCAAAGTGGGTCCAAGTCATCGGGGTCGGGTCAAAGTTCGGGTGTCGTGTCATAATTGGTGTGCGCACGCTTTTCGGTGCACAACTATGCTTGATTTGACCACGGGTTGACCAATCGTCATCGAAATTGACCGGGACGACTTCCGTTGACTTCGTATTGACCACACGAGTCTAACGCCACTGACTGGGGTTGAATCAGAGTCCGTTTGACGAAAGTCCGAAATTTGCGCGTCGCAGCGCGCTAAAATGGTCGAAATGTGTAAAATTGTCGTTAGACCTCGGAGTACAACTGAACGAGTTCCGATGCGCTCGTATTGACTATACGAGGCCACAGGAACTGACAAAACTCAATTCAGAGTTCTCTAGCTCTATTTCCCGCTTAGGGTTATTTCCCACCGGGTCATGGGTAGGGTTCGGGCCACTTTTATTCGGCCCACTAAGGCTCTAGTGGCCCAATAAAAGGCGGGATGTTACAATCCAATAAAAATAAAATGATTTTCGTCCCCGAAAATTTGCTTGAAGTAGGGGGAAAAAGTAACATACCTGGGGAAAGAGCTCTGAGTGCTTTTCTCGGAGGAGTGCTTCAGGTTCCCATGTGAACTCTTCGCGTCCACAGTTTGACCATAGCACCTTAACCATCGGAATGGTTTTATTCCGTAGTGTCTTCACCTTGTAATCTATTACTCTGATGGGTTCGAGCCGGACGGATCTATCTGACAGTAGTTGCGCCGGAGGGGTAGGAAGGTACTGCTCTGGTTGCCGGAGGACTCGTCTCAAGGAAGAGACATGAAACACATTATGAAGATTCCCCAACTCTGGGGGTAAGGCTAAACGATAGGCGACGGGGCCAACACGCTCTATCACCGGATAGGGGCCCAAGAAGCGGGGATCTAACTTTTTCTGCTTCCTCAACCGGGAGACACCATGCATGGGTTTTATTTTCATAAACACCATTTCCCCCACGCTGAACTCCACCGGTCGGTGTCGCGCATCATAGTACTTAGCCTGCCGGCTCTGCGCTTCCCGCATTCGCTCCTGAATCAGCCGTATCGCTGCCGTAGAGTTATCGATGTAAGCCACTCCCAAGGCTTCCGGGTCCTCTTCCTGAGCCCAAGTCAACGGTGTTCGGCAACGCCTTCCATACAATGCCTCGTACAGAGTCATCTTAATACTAGCCTGGTAGCTGTTATTGTACGAAAATTCGACTAATGGCAACAGCTGCTCCCATGGCTCATTGTGCTCCACTATGCACAGTCGAAGATGATCCTCCATCGTCCGGTTCGTCCTCTCCGTCTGTCCGTCTGTCTGCAGGTGGAAGACAGTGCTGAAGGCCAACTTGGTTCCCAAATATGCCTGCACCCGCCTCCATTCCTTAGATGTGAAACGACCGTCACGATCAGACACGATGGACTTTGGTACTCCGTGAAATCGTACCACTTGTTCTAGGAACATCCTGGCCAGGATATCTACTCTGTCACCCTGTCGGTTTGGAATGAACCGCGCTACCTTGGTGAGTCGATCTACGACCACCCATATTGAGTCATTCCCAGCACGGGATCGAGGTAGGCCATGGACGAAGTCCATGGAGATGTCTTCGAACTTCCATTCTGGTATCGACAGGGGCTGCAATAGGCCTCCTGGACTGCGGCATTCAGCTTTGACCTTCTGACAGGTCTGGCACCGGGCCACGAAGTCGGTGACATCTCTCTTCATTCCGGGACAGTAAATGGTCCTACGCAAGTCCACGTACATCTTAACTACGCCAGGGTGAATCGAGTACCTCGACTGATGGGCCTCTTGCAGAATTTCCCCACGAATCCCTCCAGTAGCGGGAATAAATATGCGATGCTTGAATTATAGAATCCCATCATGCAAGTTATAATCCTCCTGTGCCCCTCCTTGCAGAGATCGGATGATCGACATTACCTCTGGGTCGATCTTCTGGGCTTCTCGTATCCAGTCCCGGATATCGCATTGGATCTCCATCCAATACAACTGAGAATAGTACTCTTCCGGATCTCTTCGGGCAACCAGGGTAATCTCCAAGTCTATCAAAGACTGGAAAAGTTCCTTAGGGATCTGCTCCATCCAACTCCCGACTATCGCAGGCTGGCGGCTCAAGGCGTCAGCGACTCTATTAGCCTTCCCAGGGTGATATTGGAGAGTAAAGTCGTAATCGCATAAGAATTCCAACCATCGGCGCTGCCGGAGATTCAGCTCTTTCTGCGTGAAAATATACTTGAGGCTCTTGTGGTCGGAGAAGATCTCACATTTTACTCCGTACAGATAATGCCTCCAGATTTTAAGGGCGAAGACGACGGCGCCCAACTCTAAATCGTATGCTGCGTAGTTTAATTCATGCAGCTTTAATTGCCGCGAAGCGTAGGCCACTACCTTACCATGCTGCATTAGGACTGCTCCCAATCCTTTCAGGGAGGCATCAGTGTAGATTTGAAATCCCTCGGTCCCTGAAGGAATCGTAAGGATTGGCGCGGAAGTCAGACGCTTCTTCAGTTCGATGAACGCAGCCTCGCACTCCGGCGTCCATCGAAATACGACGTCCTTCTTGGTGAGAGCAGTCAGGGGTAGGGCAATCTTGGAAAATCCCTCGACAAACTTCCTGTAGTATCCGGCAAGGCCGAGGAAACTCCGGATATCCGCAGCCGTCCTGAGTTGCGGCCAATTTTGTACTGTCTGGATCTTGGCTTGGTCCACTGCCACTCGTTCCTTGTTTATCGTGTGGCCCAAGAATCCAACTTCTTATAGCCAAAATTCGCACTTTACTGAATTTGGCGAAGAGAGAGTGCTCCCGGAGCTTTAATAGAACCATCTGCAGGTGCCGGGTATGGTCCGTCTTGGTCTTCGAGTAGATTAGGATATCGTCTATAAAGACGATGACAAAGTGATCCAAGAAGGGTTCGAAGACTCTATTCATCAGGGCCATGAAGGCGGAGGGAGCGTTGGTGAGCCCGAAGGGCATCACTAGGAACTCGTAAAGACCGTATCGGGAGCTGAAGGCAGTCTTAGGAATATCTTCCTCTCGGATCCGAAGCTGATAATAGCCGGACCTCAGGTCCATTTTGGAGAATACCGAAGCACCTTGTAACTGATCGAACAGTTCGTCGATCCTAGGAAGGGGATACGTGTTGCGTACAGTAAGCTTATTTAGCTCCCTATAGTCGATGCACAGTCGCAGAGTCCCGTCCTTCTTCTTGACGAAAAGTACCGGGGCTCCCCAGGGCGAGGAACTTGGACGGACGAATCCAGCATCTATTAGTTCTTGTAGCTGGATCTTTAGTTCAGTCAGCTCCCTTGGGGCCATCCGGTAGGGGGCTCGCGATACTGGCCGTGCTCCGGACACGAGCTCGATCTGGAAGTCAACCTCTCGCTGAGGTGGCAATCTCGGGAGGGACTCAGGGAAGATATCTGGAAAGTCTCGGACTACTGGGACCTTGGCGAGCGCCTGGGTCTTATCTTCCATCTCGAAATAAATAAGGAATACTTCATTCTTTTGACGGACTGACTTCACCATCTGTGTAGAAGTCAAGATAATACGAGAGACAGATGGCACACCTGTCAACGCGACGCTCTGGCTATTTGGATTCTGTAGCCGGACTTCTCGCGTGGAACAGTTTATCTGGGCTTGGTGCTCAGCCAGCCAGTCCATTCCCAGAATTATGTCAAACCCAGTTATAGCTAGGATGGTTGCGTAGACTTCAAACTCTACCTCTCCCAGCGTAGCCTGGAACGAACACTTTTTGGTGGATGTCATATCCGACCCGTCTGGTAAACGGATTTGTATAGACAGTCCGGTTGAGCGAATAACATTTCCCTTTGTTGCGATGAAATCGTGGGAGACGAAAGAATGAGTCGCTCCTGTGTCAAAAAGGGTTTTGGCAGGGTGACCTTCTACCAACAAGATTCCTGACGTCATAGGAAAACATATAGATATATATCATCCAACTAATATATATATATATATATATATATATATATGAAATATACAACAATAGTGGAAGATCTGATATCTTCTATCGCCTAAGATATATACCTATGACTACGTCAGGGGCTGGTCCATGCTGTAGGTCCAGTGCATAGGCCTCCTGGGGAGCTGCTCGGCCCTGCTGGCCTCTCCTGCCAGCTCGGCCTCTATGGCCTCTTTGACCCTGTCCCCGTGCCGGCTGTCCACCCTGGACTGCTCCTAGTCCTGGTCTCCCTATCGCCTGAGGGCAGAAGGCCCTCATATGTCCCGGCTGTTGACACAAGAAGCAGTTCCCTGCGAAGGGAACATCTCATCGGGCCACTAGTGGGGGCTGTGGAGCTGGAGCTGGTCTACTGTCTTGCTGTGCAACTGGGGGTGCTGGGGGTGCTGGTGGGCGCCTATAAGGCAGCCTGCGGCATCGCTGTCTGCTCTCTCTATCCTGTCTATGGGGAGCGACTCCAACGTCTCGCCTCTAGTCTCGAGGAAGCTCTACTTGACCTCTGCGCCGCCGAGCCACCATCTGCTGGTCCAACTCTAAAGCTGCCGCATGGGTGGCTATGGTGTGGAAGGTGGCCTGAGAGAGCATAATCAAGGACTGCCTCAGGTCGTCTCGTAATCCTCGGTAGAACCGAGAAGCCCTATCCCTGTCGGAGGCAGCCAGGTTCCCGGAGAAGCGTGCCAGGTGTATGAACTCTCTCTCATACTCTGCCACAGTGCGGTTGCCCTGTCGAATGAGCAGGAACCTCTCTTGCAGCGCGACTCGGTCTGCATCTGTGATGAAAAATTCTAGCAGAGCCACGGAGAACTCCCGCCAAAGGATCGTGCTCATCGGCCGACCTCGGAAGGTAGAGTGACTAGACGCTCTCCACCAATCCCTCGCATATCCCTCCAAGAGGGTCACCACCAAAGAGACTGCTGCCACAGCTGGGCACATCATCCCTACCAACAGCTCCTCCACTCGCTCCACCCACTCCTCTACCTGAATGGCCGTCTCTGTACCCCTGAAAGGGGGAGGCCTCAGTCCTCGAAAAGTCGTCAGCAGATCTGTGGGTGCGGTCATCTCCCGCGGTGGCTGTGCCAGGGCATCTCGGAAAGTCGCTAGTATAGCCGTCAGTGTCTGCCCTATATCTGACTCGGAAAACGGTACGGCTGCGGGAGCAACCGGGTCTGGTGGTGGGGTGGCTGGAACGTATCCTCTGGACGAGGATCCCCCGTTACTGTACTCCGGTATCTGGAGAAGTAACATGAAAGAGTGTCAGTATTTTGCAAAAGTAAGGGAATTTGCAAAAGCGACAACCCAAGCGGAAAACAATGGTGTATGGGCGTACTAACGCACAGTCTAGAATCCCTAAGCCTCTACACTAGGGTCCACCAGGCTTCCACTGCAAGGTTCGTCCCGAACCTAGAACGAAGCGAGGGACGGAGGGATCCTGAGACTGCTCCACAAGGACGAATCGTGATCGCTCTGATCCATTTGTAGAACCCCCCCCCCCCCAACCTTTTGCCCGGGTCGGGCCGGAGGGGTACTACTGGCCCAAGACGTCTACCCAGGGCTCATAAGGGAAACAATCCACCCTATTCAAGCACTAGATGGCCGTCTTGAGTGGTTCGAATCATAACATTCACAACCCATCAGAATATAGCGGAAGCATTAACAGGAAACCACTACATATCATATTAATACAGAGGTTTTAGGGCCTAAGCCTTATGCGTTTATAAAAGCCCGTGGGCTATACATGTACTACATAAGTCTCTCACACACTCTCTCTTCTAAACTGCTCGGCGGTACTCACGTCTCTAAACACCGGAGACGGCGGGGGTGCATCTGCTCGAGTAGACCTAGCTGCTGGCGTAATCTCCTGCGGCAGCGGGTCACTACGGTGCTCCACCTCCTGTGAATGATTAATCAAATAACCGTTAGTCACAGAGCTAAGTGGAAACAAATCTCCTCCCCGGATCCACATCCTGGGGACGAGCACGCACCCACCCAACAAAAGTAAATAGCCGAAGCAAGAGAGGGTTATCACAACATTTCATATATGAACAACTAGGAGCAATTATAAAAGAGTGCAGTATAACCGGAAAAAACAGCAATAACATAAAACGGTTATAGCAAGGCTCTACTAGCTCTTCAGCACAACAGGTTTTCATATCTTGAATTCTATCGCAGGCATTCACAGCCGCGCACACAAACCGCAGGCATTCATAGCCGCGCACACAAACCGCAGGCATTCATAGCCGCGTACACAAACCCTATGCCGACATAGTTTGGACCGCTTCTGTTCCAGCAGGGTAGCGAGCCCCGCGGGCCTCACCGATGTGGCCATCGGTGACAGTGGCCAGTCCTGCCACTTCTGGGGGTGATCGTACCGCACAACCCCAGGCCGTCATGTACAACCTTGTGTACTCTTGGATGTGAGCGACATCCGGCGAATCATTTTGGCCGACCAGCGGAGGAAAACCCGACGGGGAATATAACGGCCGGTCACCCGTGGTACTCATCTCCCTGTCGCCTTGAGTCGTCAACCTTGCCGCACCGGTACGAACGGTCTGCGGAAGGGACTGACCCGCCACCATTTCACCGCAAGCAATTTACAATCAATCAAACAATTGCAAACAATATAACATCGGGTCTACGACGGCCTGCCTTACTAGGCTTACACTTCGGGCATCAGCACTTTGCTCTACTTTCGACAAGGAGCGTGGGAGCGCTTTATTGGGGCTAGACCTGAGAGGACTACCTCAACTCCGGTTATCCCCAACTAAGGCTCAATCTAAACAACAACTGCTCGTCAGAGCAGGACCCGGGAATATAAAAGTAAATTGCAATAAGATCAAGTGCGGTGGTTATGCTGCTTATTAAAGTGCTGGAAAGAAATGTGACCAGTACAAGACTGGAGTAGTATTGAAATAAGCTTGACCAGTACGAGACTGGAGTAGTACTGAAATGAAAGTAATGAAATAATCTTGACCAGTACGAGACTGGAGTAGTACTGAATAGAAAGTACTGAACTGAAAAGAATAAAGGAACTGGACCAGTGCAAAACTGGAATAATCATAAAGAAAATGGTTAGTAGTCCAATCACTCCATACAGGAGGCTTCATTCCATCTCCGTTCTCAGGAGAGATTTTTCAGTTCCATCCCAGTTTTTAATAAGGTTTCCTTGGGTTACACCTTTATTAAGATCCGATTATGAGTTCGTTGCGCCTTATTAACCACGGCTTAATCGGATTGGGGCTTATCAGGAGTTATACTTTCATTATTCGTCAAGAATAATTCATAACTCACCACTCGTGCTCTCATCTTCCGAGCGTGCCCAAATCGCCCGAGAGTCGAGGCGCTCGACAGTTTTCATGAAATCTCGAAACACCCGGAGCTTGGTCACTTGCCTCAGCCACTCTCATCGATAAGACAATTTGAATTTATTATTCAAATTAGAGAGGATGGTCGCGCGCTCCAATTTTCACTTTCGAGGAAAATGAGCGTAATAAATTCCGAGCGCGACCCTAGACTTCCATAATTTGGTAAAAATATCAAAACTTATCCCCATGAGTCCAAATTTTGACACAATCCTTGGAAGGATATAAAATGAGCCTAGAAAAAGTTTCATGAGTTTTCGAATAGTTTGGCGCTTTAATTTGGAAAAATAATTTTCTCTTGGGCTTTTAAAAATGTCAAATCAATTCCAAAAATTCTCAAATATTTTGTGGAGGAAGCCCTTAGTAAGGGGAACATTTTTCATGTTCAACACTTGTTCCCTAACAGCCTATTTTAGTCTCTTAAAAAATCAATCCATTATAGTAATATTATAATATTTATCAAAATATTATAATAATATATAATATATAAATATAATAATATATTATATAAAATAAAATAGAGTTACTGTTTATCTTCCCGTCACCCCCGCTGCTGTACATTCCGCACCCTTACGGGGTTCTCCAGCCGCCGGCAGGCCACCGGCCGGCCGTGGCTCCACCACCGGCCAACCCGCCGGTGGTGGGCGCTCCCTCCGGCGGTGGTCCGGCGGCCTGCCGCCGCCGGCCGCCGCCGGAGCATTTTTTCTTAAAAATGGATGGGAGGGGAGGGGGTGACGGCGGCGGCGCTCCGCCGCCGGGAGTGCCATGCAAGACGTCCAAAATGGAGAAGGAGGAGGGAGAAGGCTTCCACCTGAGTTTGGTGGGCTCGGGAGGGGCCGGCTTGGTCGGACATGGCTCAAGGTGGTGGAGGAGGGGAGGAGGAGCTCCGGCTTGGCTTTTTCCGGCCACCTGAGCTCCAGCAGAGGGGGGGGGGGGGGGGAGAAGGGGGAGAGAGCTTCTATGAGAGGTGTGAGGAGGATTAGGGAGGGGAGGTCCTTTATATGGAGGGGGAGGGAGAGTTCCCTCCCCTTTGGGTGGTGTGGGACTAATCCCTCCTTAGGGAGGGATTAATCCCCACCCTCCAGCTGTCTAATGACAGCTGGAAGTCTCCCATTTTCCACCATGTGGGGAAAATGGATGGGCCCTTTATGGTGAAGAAAGAGAGGGGGAGAGTGGTGTTGGGTATTGTATCCACAATGTACCTGATTTGAAGAAGCCCCTGGACAAGCTAAGGTCAATAGACATGTATTTGATAAAATCTTTCTAGTTGTGCTTGCAGTTTTTCCACGCTAAGTGCACACCAATGTCAGGGTGCAGTATGTCAATATACACGGTCTGCACGACGTAATCCCTCGTTGAGCAGATCAGTGTGTTGGCCTACGTGTATTCTCTCTATTGGAGTGCACTTATTTTCAAGCACAGAGCTGTAAATATGCAGGAGCAGACAAGGAGCAAGGATGGGTCAAGGAGCACCTCATAGGTGGAAAGACGAAAATTCGTCTAAGTTTAAATCGACGAGAATCACCAAGTGATTCTCGCCGATTCGGCGAGAATCACTTGGGATTCTCGCCGATTCGTCGAGAATCAGAAGTTGATTCTCGCCGAACTCGATCCAGCCACTTCTAAGCGAGCACCTCTGCCTCTAAGAAAGAATCGACGAGAATCACCAAGTGATGCATCACTAGTGATTCTCGTCGAATCGTCGAGAATCACTGGTTGATTCTCGCCGTCTCGACCTGGCCTAAAGCAGCGCGTGCAACCAAGGCAAATTCGACGAGAATCAATCTTGATTCTCGCCGAATCGTCGAGAATCACCTTTGATTCTCGACGAATCGGCAAGCATCACTTTCGATTCTCACCGATTTTGACTTGGGCGTTTTTCTGGATCTTCCTGAACCGGATTCTGCCGCTGTCAATGTTCTGGACCGGTTTTCGGGATTTTTCTCGTGGGTCCCACAACGGTCAAATTAGTAGTATCTACAATATATATACGGGTATTTTGAACTGTAGACAGATCGAGAAAAGAAACACGCGAGCACGGAAAAATCCTAAGTCGCCGCTTCCGCTCCGCTCCGCCGCCGCCGCTCGCGTCAAGTGGTCGCTGCTGTTGATCGCGTTTCTTCCCGATCTCCGGAAACAGAAGCTTAGCAAAGCTTGAGTCTCACGCGTCTATCCAGAGATCCCTTGTCTCTCGATTTGTTGATCGGGAAAAAACTTCCCATCCGAATCGATCGAGACGACCGATCCTCGTGTGACCGTTGGTAGACCTAGCTTGCTTCGCTACGAAGATTGGATCTCTATTTTCAGCAGCCGCTCATCATCATAGCCGCCTATCCCGAACCAAGCCGCCGCTTGTCTTGCCACCGCCGGTTCCGGGGAGATCCTTTCCAAGAGAGACCAAGGTTGTAGACTCTTCGTTGACTTCACGAACACGTCGTCGAACGAAGAGGAACACCGTAGTCTCCAAAAGAAGTTTGTATCTCGTGTACATTCCATTTTACTTTTGTTGTAAAGGAACGATTGTTCCGTGTTGTAAGGTTGGGTGCAACCCGTTTTGTGGAGTGTTGACTCTCACGTGTGGAAGGGTTCCTTCCGATAGTGCAGGGATTGAATTTCAATCCTGTTGGAGAAGAGACCGAGTCGTCCCTTGTTGGGAGATAGGTCGAAGGGGAAAGTGGATGTACCCAAGTCGGGGAACCCACTATAAATTGCCTGTGTATTCTGTGTGCTGTGCTTTTATTTTTATTGTGCAGGTACATTCGTAAATTCCGCAAAAGCGCTACACGCCACTTATTCCCCCCCCCCCCCCCCCCCCCCCCCCCCCCCCATAGGTGAACTTTGTTGACACTAGGTGGACTTTCAAGTGGTATCAGAGGGAGGTTGCTCATCAAAAGGTTAACACCTTGAGTAGAATCCTGCCACCAGTGTCAGAGGCATGGAGCTGGATTATGAGATACCGCCACTCAAACTCCCCGCATGCACAAAGGATTATTATCCCATCTGGAGGATGAGAGTGTCATTTCACCTTGATGCAATCGATCCTCGGAGCATCCTTCATCCTGGAAGAGGGTCCGTTCATTCCCATGAAGAACTCCGACTCTGGGATCCAAGTGCCCATGTGCATTGCTGAGATGTCAGAGACGGAACTGTCCCTATTTAACTTGGACGAGAGGATTCGTCAAATTATCTTGGATATCTGGTCTGGAGCTTCTCGCTCTAGATTAGCAAAATGTTGGACGGCTAAATCCATGTGGGTGATGATATCAGAGTGGATGGGGGAGTCAGAGAAAGCTGGAATATGCTGTCAACCTGAGGAGGAAGCCTATGTGGGGGTCCTCACCTCTGAAGATGAAGGCAAGCATCACTCGGACAGCATCAGAGCTCCAGTGTCCGTGTCAGAGACTGACGAGGCCAGTGAGGAAAGCAACTCTGATGAGGATGAAACAATGGTCACTGGCTCTAATGACAATAACACAGATGAGCAGGTAACATCTTCATCCTGCCCCATATCTTTTGAACCTTCTGAAGACAGAAACTGCTCTCCTCCAGAAAATTCTGATTCCTGAAGAGAGCCCTTCAGGAAAGCAACCTACTTGCTGAGGAGCAAGCTCAAGAGATTGCTCGACTGAAGATCTTGTTGGTTCTCCAATTGGCGTCCAACAAGGTCAAGGACTCTAAGATCTCAGCTCTAGAGAGTAGTCTAGAAAATGAGAGAAGAATAGTATCAAACTTTTCCAAGGTTGATGCTATAAAGAGAAAGAAAGAAAACGGGTGGATCTCCCGGATTATTAATTCGTGGAGAAATGGGGAAACGGTATTCCGACCCCCCACTCCAAGCAGGAATGCAACTCATCATGCCTTCAGGTATGACCACAGGAATAGTCGTGGTCACTGCAAGGGTGATCTGTCCCCATGTGGAGACACCCGTAGTGCAAGGGCCGTCGTTGCCACCCATGAGAGAATACCTAAGGCTCCTTCTGAGCCCTTTGTATTCACTGCCACTGCCTCAACTCGGTGCGAATCTGCATGTCCTAACTCACAGAACATTTCTCACCACCCGAGGACACATGATAGGGAGGTTAGAAGTCATGGTGTAAGTTTTCATGGGGCCTCTGAAAGGGGGATGCCTGAAAGGAGGGCACCACCTTCCCGGCCTCATGACGCTCACAACATGCATTCCTTCCACCCTTCCATGTGTCACGATGGAAGAGGAAATTTTGTGAGGAGATCATGCTCTATCCCGTTTAGACCTAGGACCGTGACTACCTCAGTCACTAGATCGGGTCGGAAACGACGATACAACATTCACCCATGTTGGTGCTGTGGCAAAGTGGGACACTTTGCCGTCGACTGTTGGCACAACCCCTCTGTGCCAACGGCAAGGGCTTACCCACATTCACGGGACAGAGGTAGTCTTCCTGACAGGTTTTCTGAAGGAAGGCAGTTGCGTGCTTATGCTAACAGGAACCTAGGACCCAATATGATTTGGGTTCCTAAGGTAAGGTAATTCTTTCTTGCAGGGTAGTCTAGGTTCCCGTAAATATGAGGGGAACTAGACAGTAGGTGTTCCAAGACTGAATTGGAACATGCATCTGGAATAACAGAAGTGATATCTCCATAAGCATTTTAACATCGAGCACCTGAGTTAACGAAGATATGTCCTTGTGAATCTCGACAACTCACAATTGACATCAAGAAGTGTTTGAAGAAGCCTGCTGCGTGATTACACTCCAGTCGAGAATGGACCCAAAGTCATCTTTGGAGGGTCAGATCGAGGAGTCACCAGAGGTTACAGTGCACGACTGGAACAGCTGAGTCTGGATGAGACCGCTAAAGATGACACTCCTAAGTACGTCAAAGTCTCCACCTCCACGTCATCTGAAAATGTTGAAGATCAAAATGGAACAAATTTCTTGGAAGAAAGAGAAGCCCAAGAAGTAGTTGAAGCTCCAGACGCCAGACTTCTAGAGCTCCGGCACGTGAGGGATCATCCTAGAGATCAGATCATCGGAGATCCTCGTGTCGGTGTCAGAACTCGAAGAGGTACTATTAATGAAGTATTGCATCTTAGCTTTCTGTCACAGGTAGAGCCAAAGAAGTTCGACGAGGCGAACAAGGATGCGACATGGATTCTGGCCATGCAAGATGAACTACATCAATTCGAACGTTGCAACGTTTGGACGCTTGTTCCCAGACCATACAAGCAAAATGTGATTGGCACCAAGTGGATCTTCAGAAATAAGCTGGATGAACATGGTGTCATCATAAAGAACAAGGCAAGGCTGGTGGCTCAAGGTTACAGACAGGAGGAGGGGATTGACTTCGACCAGACCTTCGCACCAGTAGCAAGGCTCGAAGCAATCAGATTGTTCCTGGCGTATGCTTCACACAAAGGATTCACAGTCTATCAAATGGATGTGAAATCAGCATTCTTGAACGGAGACCTGAAAGAGGAAAGAGTAGGGATGACAGGAAAAGCACTTCCGGGACGTGTCAATTCCTCGGAAGAAGGCTTATCTCATGGAACAACAAGAAGCAGAACTGTGTGGCTACCTCCACAGCAGAATCTGAGTACATCTCAGCAGGCAGCTGTTGCGCACAACTCCTATGATCAGAAACCAGTAGCCGACTACGACCTTCAGTTCAAGGAAGTTCCAATGTACTGCGACTCCTCCAGTGCAATTGTCATTGCCAACAATCCGGTATCGCACAGCAGAACGAAGCATATTGAAGTGCGCTACCACTTCATTCGGGAGCACGTGGAGAACAAGGACATCTCTCTCTGTTATGTCCCCACGGACAAGCAGATTGCTGATATATTCACAAAGCCCTTAGACGAGGCCAAGTTCAATCTTTTCAAGACTGAATTGGAATGCTCAACTATGAGGACTGAAGACTACAGAAGCTCCAAGCTCGTGCATGATCTGAGGGGGAGCAAGGAAATCAAGTGTGAGCACAGACCCAAGAACTGAGGGGGACAAAGTGAGGGGGAGCAAGGGGTCAAATGCTACCGACCCCGATTTGCAGAAGCCGAAAAGGGGGAGATTACCCCAAGGCTAAGGTGGCTCCAAGCTTGTTCCAAGAAATTGGTATTGGTAAGGGATAACTCACTCAACTCAATTTAAGTTTCTGGTTTTCATTCCCATTTGCTCTATTCACCTTAGCTTGTAGGGTTTAGGCTTCTTCAAATAGGGGGAGATTGTTGGGTATTGTATCCACAATGTACCTGATTTGAAGAAGCCCCTGGACAAGCTAAGGTCAATAGACTATGTATTTGATAAAATCTTTCTAGTTGTGCTTGCAGTTTTTCCACGCTAAGTGCACACCAATGTCAGGGTGCAGTATGTCAATATACACTGGTCTGCACGACGTAATCCTCGTCGTTGAGCAGATCAGTGTGTTGGCCTACGTGTATTCTCTCTATGGAGTGCACTTATTTTCAAGCACAGGGCTGTAAATATGCAGGAGCAGACAAGGAGCAAGGATGGGTCAAGGAGCACCTCATAGGTGGAAAGACGAAAATTCGTCTAAGTTTAAATCGACGAGAATCACCAAGTGATTCTCGCCGATTCGGCGAGAATCACTTGGGATTCTCGCCGATTCGTCGAGAATCAGAAGTTGATTCTCGCCGAACTCGATCCAGCCACTTCTAAGCGAGCACCTCTGCTCTAAGAAAGAATCGACGAGAATCACCAAGTGATTTCTCGCCGATTCGGCGAGAATCACTAGTGATTCTCGTCGAATCGTCGAGAATCACTGGTTGATTCTCGCCGTCTCGACCTGGCCTAAAGCAGCGCGTGCAACCAAGGCAAATTCGACGAGAAATCAATCTTGATTCTCGCCGAATCGTCGAGAATCACCTTTGATTCTCGACGAATCGGCGAGCATCACTTTCGATTCTCACCGATTTTGACTTGGGCGTTTTTCTGGATCTTCCTGAACCGGATTCTGCCGCTGTCAATGTTCTGGACCGGTTTCGGGATTTTTCTTGTGGGTCCCACAACGGTCAAATTAGTAGTATCTACAATATATATACGGGTATTTTGAACTGTAGACAGATCGAGAAAAGAAAACACGCGAGCACGGAAAAACCCTAAGTCGCCGCTTCCGCTCCGCTCCGCCGCCGCCGCTCGCGTCAAGTGGTCGCCGCTGTTGATCGCGTTTCTTCCCGATCTCCGGCAACAGAAGCTTTGCAAAGCTTGAGTCTCACGCGTCTATCCAGAGATCCCTTGTCTCTCGATTTGTTGATCGGGAAAAACTTCCCATCCGAATCGATCGAGACGACCGATCCTCGTGTGACCGTTGGTAGACCTAGCTTGCTTCGCTACGAAGATTGGATCTCTATTTTCAGCAGCCGCTCATCATCATAGCCGCCTATCCCGAACCAAGCCGCCGCTTGTCTTGCCGCCGCCGGTTCCGGGGAGATCCTTTCCAAGAGAGACCAAGGTTGTAGACTCTTCGTTGACTTCACGAACACGTCGTCGAACGAAGAGGAACACCGTAGTCTCCAAAAGAAGTTTGTATCTCGTGTACATTCCATTTTACTTTTGTTGTAAAGGAACGATTGTTCCGTGTTGTAAGGGTTGGGTGCAACCCGTTTTGTGGGAGTGTTGACTCTCACGTGTGGAAGGGTTCCTTCCGATAGTGCAAGGATTGGATTTCAATCCTGTTGGAGAAGAGACCGAGTCGTCCCTTGTTGGGAGATAGGTCGAAGAGGGAAAGTGGATGTACCCAAGTCGGGGAACCACTATAAATTGCCTGTGTATTCTGTGTGCTGTGCTTTTTATTTTTATTGTGCAGGTACATTCGTAAATTCCGCAAAAGCGCTACACGTCACCTATTCCCCCCCCCCCCCCCATAGGTGAACTTTGTTGACACTAGGTGGACTTTCAAGTGGGAGAAAAGAAAAAGTGGGTGGGCCTCCACTTGAGCTTTGGGAGGCTTGCTGGTTGGGGCCCATGGAGAGTGAGGGGGGGCATGGGCCATCCTTCTTTGGAGAGGAGGTGGGCCCCTCACTTGGAGAAAAATCCAAAGTGGATTTTTATGAGGGTTTGACCAAGTCAACCCTAGGTTGGGTCCCCCTTGCTGGTCAAAGTCAAAGTGGGTCCAAGTCATCGGGGTCGGGTCAAAGTTCGGGTGTCGTGTCATAATTGGTGTGCGCACGCTTTTCGGTACACAACTATGCTTGATTTGACCACGGGTTGACCAATCGTCATCGAAATTGACCGGGACGACTTTCCGTTGACTTCGTATTGACCACACGAGTCTAACGCCACTGACTGGGGTTGAATCGGAGTCCGTTTGACGAAAGTCCGAAATTTGCACGTCGCAGCGCGCTAAAATGGTCGAAATGTGTAAAATTGTCGTTAGACCTCGGAGTCCAACTGAACGAGTTCCGATGCGCTCGTATTGACTATACGAGGCCACAGGAACTGACAGAACTCAATTCAGAGTTCTCTAGCTCTATTTCCGCTTAGGGTTATTTCCCACCGGGTCATGGGTAGGGTTCGGGCCACTTTTATTGGGCCCACTAAGGCTCTGGTGGCCCAATAAAAAGGCGGGATGTTACAATCCAATAAAAATAAAAAGATTTTCGTCCCCGAAAATTTGCTTGAAGTAGGGGGAAAAAGTAACATACCTGGGGAAAGAGCTCTGGAGTGCTTTTCTCGGAGGAGTGCTTCAGGTTCCCATGTGAACTCTTCGCGTCCACAGTTTTGACCATAGCACCTTAACCATCGGAATGGTTTTGTTCCGTAGTGTCTTCACCTTGTAATCTATTACTCTGACGGTTTCGAGCCGGACGGATCTATCTGACAGTAGTTGTGCCAGAGGGGTAGGAAGGTACTGCTCCGGTTGCCGGAGGACTCGTCTCAAGAAAGAGACATGAAACACATTATGAAGATTCCCAACTCTGGGGGTAAGGCTAAACGATAGGCGACGGGGCCAACACGCTCTATCACCGGATAGGGGCCCAAGAAGCGGGGATCTAACTTTTTCTGCTTCCTCAACCGGGAGACACCATGCATGGGTTTTATTTTCAGAAACACCATTTCCCCCACGCTGAACTCCACCGGTCGGTGTCGCGCATCATAGTACTTAGCCTGCCGGCTCTGCGCTTCCCGCATTCGCTCCTGAATCAGCCGTATCGCTGCCGTAGCGTCATCGATGTAAGCCACTCCCAAGGCTTCCGGGTCCTCTTCCTGAGCCCAAGTCAACGGTGTTCGGCAACGCCTTCCATACAATGCCTCGTACGGAGCCATCTTAATATTAGCCTGGTAGCTGTTATTGTACGAAAATTCGACTAATGGCAACAGCTGCTCCCATGGCTCATTGTGCTCCACTATGCACAGTCGAAGATGATCCTCCATCGTCCGGTTCGTCCTCTCCGTCTTGTCCGTCTGTCTGCGGGTGGAAGGCAGTGCTGAAGGCCACTTGGTTCCCAAATATGCCTGCACCTGCCTCCATTCCTTAGATGTGAAACGACCGTCCACGATCAGACACGATGGACTTTGGTACTCCGTGAAATCGTACCACTTGTTCTAGGAACATCCTGGCCAGGATATCTACTCTGTCACCCTGTCGGTTTGGAATGAACCGCGCTACCTTGGTGAGTCGATCTACGACCACCCATATTGAGTCATTCCCAGCACGGGATCGAGGTAGGCCATGGACGAAGTCCATGGAGATGTCTTCGAACTTCCATTCTGGTATCGGCAGGGGCTGCAATAGGCCTCCTGGACTGCGGCATTCAGCTTTGACCTTCTGACAGGTCTGGCACCGGGCCACGAAGTCGGTGACATCTCTCTTCATTCCGGGCCAGTAAATGGTCCTACGCAAGTCCACGTACATCTTAACTACGCCAGGGTGAATCGAGTACCTCGACTGATGGGCCTCTTGCAGAATTTCCCACGAATCCCTCCAGTAGCGGGAATAAATATGCGATGCTTGAATTGTAGAATCCCATCATGCAAGTTATAATCCTCCTGTGCCCCTCCTTGCAGAGATCGGATGATCGACATTACCTCTGGGTCGATCTTCTGGGCTTCTCGTATCCGGTCCCGGATATCGCATTGGATCTCCATCCAATACAGCTGAGAATAGTACTCTTCCGGATCTCTTCGGGCAACCAGGGTAATCTCCAAGTCTATCAAAGACTGGAAAAGTTCCTTAGGGATCTGCTCCATCCAACTCCCGACTATCGCAGGCTGGCGGCTCAAGGCGTCAGCGACTCTATTAGCCTTCCAGGGTGATATTGGAGAGTGAAGTCGTAATCGCATAAGAATTCCAACCATCGGCGCTGCCGGAGATTTAGCTCTTTCTACGTGAAAATATACTTGAGGCTCTTGTGGTCGGAGAAGATCTCACATTTTACTCTGTACAGATAATGCCTCCAGATTTTAAGGGCGAATATGACGGCGCCCAACTCTAAATCGTGTGCTGCGTAGTTTAATTCATGCGGCTTTAATTGCCGCGAAGCGTAGGCCACTACCTTACCATGCTGCATTAGGACTGCTCCCAATCCTTTCAGGGAGGCATCAGTGTAGATTTGAAATCCCTCGGTCCCTGAAGGAATCGTAAGGATTGGCGCGGAAGTCAGACGCTTCTTCAGTTCGATGAACGCAGCCTCGCACTCCGGCGTCCATCGAAATACGGCGTCCTTCTTGGTAAGTGCAGTCAGGGGTAGGGCAATCTTGGAAAATCCCTCGACAAACTTCCTGTAGTATCCGGCAAGGCCGAGGAAACTCCGGATATCCGCAGCCGTCCTGAGTTACGGCCAATTTTGTACTGCCTGGATCTTGGCTTGGTCCACTGCCACTCCTTCCTTGTTTATCGCGTGGCCCAAGAATCCAACTTTTTCTAGCCAAAATTCGCACTTTACTGAATTTGGCGAAGAGAGAGTGCTCCCGGAGCTTTAATAGAACCATCTGCAGGTGCCGGGTATGGTCCGTCTTGGTCTTCGAGTAGATTAGGATATCGTCTATAAAGACGATGACAAAGTGATCCAAGAAGGGTTCGAAGACTCTATTCATCAGGGCCATGAAGGCGGAGGGAGCGTTGGTGAGCCCGAAGGGCATCACTAGGAACTCGTAAAGACCGTATCGGGAGCTGAAGGCAGTCTTAGGAATATCTTCCTCTCGGATCCGAAGCTGATAATAGCCGGACCTCAGGTCCATTTGGAGAATACGAAGCACCTTGTAAACTGATCGAACAGTTCGTCGATCCTAGGAAGGGGATACGTGTTGCGTACAGTAAGCTTATTTAGCTCCCTATAGTCGATGCACAGTCGCAGAGTCCCGTCCTTCTTCTTGACGAAAAGTACCGGGGCTCCCCAGGGCGAGGAACTTGGACGGACGAATCCAGCATCTATTAGTACTTGTAGCTGGATCTTTAGTTCAGTCAGCTCCCTTGGGGCCATCCGGTAGGGGGCTCGCGATACTGGCCGTGCTCCGGACACAAGCTCGATCTGGAAGTCGACCTCTCGCTGAGGTGGCAATCCCGGGAGGGACTCAGGGAAGATATCTGGAAAGTCTCGGACTACTGGGACCTTGGCGAGCGCCTGGGTCTTATCTTCCATCTCGAAATAAATAAGGAATACTTCATCCTTTTGACGGACTGACTTCACCATCTGTGTAGAAGTCAAGATAATACGAGAGACAGATGGCACACCTGTCAACGCGACGCTCTGGCCATTTGGATTCTATAGCCGGACTTCTCGCGTGGAACGGTTTATCTGGGCATGGTGATCAGCCAGCCAGTCCATTCCCAGAATTATGTCAAACCCAGTTATAGCTAGGATGGTTGCGTAGACTTCAAACTCTACCTCTCCCAGCGTAGCCTGGAACGAACACTTTTCGGTGGATGTCATATCCGACCCGTCTGGTAAACGGATTCGTATAGACAGTCCGGTTGAGCGAATAACATTTCCCTTTGTTGCGATGAAATCGTGGGAGACGAAAGAATGAGTCGCTCCTGTGTCAAAAAGGGTTTTGGCAGGGTGACCTTCTACCAACAAGATTCCTGACGTCATAGGAAAACATATAGATATATATCATCCAACTAATATACACATATATATATATATGAAATATACAACAATAGTGGAAGATCTAATATCTTCTATCGCCTAAGATATATACCTATGACTACGTCAGGGGCTGGTCCATGCTGTAGGTCCAGTGCATAGGCCTCCTGCGGAGCTACTCGGCCCTGCTGGCCTCTCCTGCCAGCTCGGCCTCTATGGCCTCTTTGACCCTGTCCCCGTGCCGGCTGTCCACCCTGGACTGCTCCTAGTCCTGGTCTCCCTATCGCCTGAGGGCAGAAGGCCCTCATATGTCCCGGCTGCTGACACAAGAAGCAGTTCCCTGCGAAGGGAACATCTCGTCGGGCCACTAGTGGGGGCTGTGGAGCTGGAGCTAGTCTACTGTCTTGCTGTGCAGCTGGGGGTGCTGGGGGTGCTGGTGGGTGCCTATAAGGAAGCCTGCGGCATCGCTGTCTGCTCTCTCTATCCTGTCTATGGGGAGCGACTCCAACGTCTCGCCTCTAGTCTCGAGGAAGCTCTACTTGACCTCTGCGCCGCTGAGCCACCATCTGCTGGTCCAACTCTAGAGCTGCCGCATGGGTGGCTATGGTGTGGAAGGTGGCCTGAGAGAGCATAATCAAGGACTGCCTCAGGTCGTCTCATAATCCTCGGTAGAACCGAGAAGCCCTATCCCTGTCGGAGGCAGCCAGGTTCCCGGCGAAGCATGCCAGGTGTATGAACTCTCTCTCATACTCTGCCACAGTGCGGTTGCCCTGTCGAATGAGCAGGAACCTCTCTTGCAGCGCGGCTCGGTCTGCATCTGTGATGAAAAATTCTAGCAGAGCCATGGAGAACTCCCGCCAAAGGATCGTGCTCATCGGCCGACCTCGGAAGGTAGAGTGACTAGACGCTCTCCACCAATCCCTCGCATATCCCTCCAAGAGGGTCACCACCAAAGAGACTGCTGCCACAGCTGGGCACATCATCCCTACCAATAGCTCCTCCACTCGCTCCACCCACTCCTCTACCTGAATGGCCGTCTCTGTACCCCTGAAAGGGGGAGGCCTCAGTCCTCGAAAAGTCGTCAGCAGATCTGTGGGTGCGGTCATCTCCCGCGGTGGCTGTGCCAGGGCATCTCGGAAAGTCACTAGTATAGCCGTCAGTGTCTGCCCTATATCTGACTCGGCAAACGGTACGGCTGCGGGAGCAACCAGGTCTGGTGGTGGGGTGGTTGGAACGTATCCTCTGGACGAGTATCCCCCGTTACTGTACTCCGGTATCTGGAGAAGTAACATGAAAGAGTGTCAGTATTTTGCAAAAGTAAGGGAATTTGCAAAAGCGACAACCCAAGCGGAAAACAATGGTGTATGGGCGTACTAACGCACAGTCTAGAATCCCTAAGCCTCTACACTAGGGTCCACCAGGCTTCCACTGCAAGGTTCGTCCCGAACCTAGAACGAAGCGAGGGACGGAGGGATCCTAAGACTGCTCCACAAGGACGAATCGTGATCGCTCTGATCCATTTGTAGAATCCCCCCCCCAACCTTTTGCCCGGGTCGGGCCGGAGGGGTACTACTGGCCCAAGACGTCTACCCAGGGCTCATAGGGGAAACAATCCACCCTATTCAAGCACTAGATGGCCGTCTTGAGTGGTTCGAATCATAACATTCACAACCCATCAGAATATAGCGGAAGCATTAACAGGAAACCACTACATATCATATTAATACAGAGGTTCTAGGGCCTAAGCCTTATGCGTTTATAAAAGCCCGTGGGCTATACATGTACTACATAAGTCTCTCACACACTCTCTCTTCTAAACTGCTCGGCGGTACTCACGTCTCTAAACACCGGAGACGGCGGGGGTGCATCTGCTCGAGTAGACCTAGCTGCTGGCGTAATCTCCTGCGGTATCGGGTCACTACGGTGCTCCACCTCCTGTGAATGGTTAATCAAATAACCGTTAGTCACAGAGCTAAGTGGAAATAAATCTCCTCCCCGGATCCACATCCTGGGGACGAGCACGCACCCACCCAACAAAAGTAAATAGCCGAAGCAAGAGAGAGTTATCACAACATTTCATATATGAACAACTAAGAGCAATTATAAAAGAGTGCAGTATAACCGGAAAAAGCAGCAATAACATAAAACGGTTATAGCAAGGCTCTACTAACTCTTCAGCACAATAAGTTTTCATATCTTGAATTCTATCGCAGGCATTCACAGTCGCGCACACAAACCGCAGGCATTCATAGCCGCGCACACAAACCGCTGGCATTCATAGCCGCACACACAAACCCTATGCCGACATAGTTTGGACCGCTTCTGTTCCAGCAGGGTAGCGAGCCCCGCGGGCCTCACCGATGTGGCCGTCGGTGACAGTGGCCAGTCCTGCCACTTCTGGGGGTGATCGTACCGCACAACCCCAGGCCGTCACGTACAACCTTGTGTACTCTTGGATGTGAGCGACATCCGGCGAATCATTTTGGCTGACCAGCGGAGGAAAACCCGACGGGGAATATAACGGCCGGTCACCCGTGGTACTCATCTCCCTGTCGCCTTGAGTCGTCAACCTTGCCGCACCGGTACGAACGGTCTGCGGAAGGGACTGACCGCCACCATTTCACCGCAAGCAATTTACAATCAATCAAACAATTGCAAACAATATAACATCGGGTCTACGACGGCCTGCCTTACTAGGCTTACACTTCGGGCATCGACACTTTGCTCTACTTTCGACAAGGAGCGTGGGAGCGCTTTATTTGGGGCTAGACCTGGAGGACTACCTCAACTCCGGTTATCCCCAACTAAGGCTCAACCTAAACAACAACTGCTCGTCAGAGCAGGACCGGGAATATAAAAGTAAATTGCGATAAGATCAAGTGCGGTGGTTATGCTGCTTATTTAAAGTGCTGGAAAGAAATGTGACCAGTACAAGACTGGAGTAGTATTGAAATAAGCTTGACCAGTACGAGACTGGAGTAGTACTGAAATGAAAGTAATGAAATAATCTTGACCAGTACGAGACTGGAGTAGTACTGAATATAAAGTACTGAACTGAAAAGAATAAAGGAACTGGACTAGTGCAAAACTGGAATAATCATAAAGAAAATGGTTAGTAGTCCAATCACTCCATACAGGAGGCTTCAGTTCCATCTCTGTTCTCAGGAGAGATTTTTCAGTTCCATCCCAGTTTTTAATAAGGTTTCCTTGGGTTACACCTTTATTAAGATCCGATTATGAGTTGGTTGCGCCTTATTAACCACGGCTTAATCGGATTGGGGCTTATCAGGAGTTATACTTTCATTATTCGTCAAGAATAATTCATAACTCACCACTCGTGCTCTCATCTTCCGAGCGTGCCCAAATCGCCAGAGAGTCGAGGCGCTCGACAGTTTTCATGAAATCTCGAAACACCCGGAGCTTGGTCACTTGCCTCAGCCACTCTCATCGATAAGAAAATTTGAATTTATTATTCAAATTAGAGAGGATGGTCGCGCGCTCCAATTTTCACTTTCGAGGAAAATGAGCGTAATAAATTCCGAGCGCGACCCTAGACTTCCATAATTTGGTAAAAATATCAAAACTTATCCCCATGAGTCTCAAATTTTGACACAATCCTTGGAAGGATATAAAATGAGCCTAGAAAAAGTTTCATGAATTTTTCGAATAGTTTGGCGCTTTAATTTGGGAAAAATAATTTTCTCTTGGGCTTTTAAAAATGTCAAATCAATTCCAAAAATTCTCAAATATTTTGTGGAGGAAGCCCTTAGTAAGGGGAACATTTTTCATGTTCAACACTTGTTCCCTAACAGCCTATTTTAGTCTCTTAAAAAATCAACCCATTATAGTAATATTATAATATTTATCAAATATTATAATAATATATAATATATATATTATAATAATATATTATATAAAATAAAACAGAGTTACTGTTTATCTCCCTCACCCTTGCTGCTGTACATTCCGCACCCTTACGGGGTTCTCCAGCCGCCGGCAGGCCACCGGCCGGCCGTGGCTCCACCCACCGGCCAACCCGCCGGTGGTGGGCGCTCCCTCCGGCGGTGGTCCGGCGGCCTGCCGCCGCCGGAGCATTTTTTCTTAAAAATGGACGGGAGGAGGGGGTGACGGCGGCGGCGCTCCGGCCGCCGGGAGTGCCATGCAAGACGTCCAAAATGGAGAAGGAGGAGGGAGAAGGCTTCCAACCTGAGTTTGGTGGGCTCGGGAGGGGCCGGCTTGGTCGGACATGGATCAAGGTGGTGGAGGAGGGGAGGAGGAGCTCCGGCTTGGCTTTTTCCGGCCACCTGAGCTCCGGCAGAGGGGGGGAGAAGGGGGAGAGAGCTTCTATGAGAGGTGTGAAGAGGATTAGGGAGGGGAGGTCCTTTTATATGAAGGGGGAGGGAGAGTTCCCTCCCTTTGGGTGGTGTGGGACTAATCCCTCCTTAGGGAGGGATTAATCCCCACCCTCCAGCTGTCTAATGACAGCTGGAAGTCTCCCATTTTCCCCCATGTGGGGAAAATGGATGGACCCTTTATGGTGAAGAAAGAGAGGGGGGAGAGTGGGAGAAAAGAAAAAGTGGGTGGGCCTCCACTTGAGCTTTGGGAGGCTTGCTGGTTGGGGCCCATGGAGAGTGAGGGGGGGGGGGGCATGGGCCATCCTTCTTTGGAGAGGAGGTGGGCCCCTCACTTGGAGAAAAATCCAAAAAGTGGATTTTTATGAGGGTTTGACCAAGTCAAACCCTAGGTTGGGTCCCCTTGCTGGTCAAAGTCAAAGTGGGTCCATGTCATCGGGGTCGGGTCAAAGTTCGGGTGTCGTGTCATAATTGGTGTGCGCACGCTTTTCGGTGCACAACTATGCTTGATTTGACCACGGGTTGACCAATCGTCATCGAAATTGACCGGGACGACTTCCGTTGACTTCGTATTGACCACACGAGTCTAACGCCACTGACTGGGGTTGAATCGGAGTCCGTTTGACGAAAGTCCGAAATTTGCGCGTCGCAGCGCGCTAAAATGGTCGAAATGTGTAAAATTGTCGTTAGACCTCGGAGTCCAACTGAACGAGTTCCGATGCGCTCGTATTGACTATACGAGGCCACAGGAACTGACAGAACTCAATTCAGAGTTCTCTAGCTCTATTTCCCGCTTAGGGTTATTTCCCACCGGGTCATGGGTAGGGTTCAGGCCACTTTTATTGGGCCCACTAAGGCTCTGGTGGCCCAATAAAAGGCGGGATGTTACACACCCAATCTTGGCTTATGGTGCCCAAGAAATAATGACGTCGAGCTAATTGGTTTTTCAGATGCTGATTTTGTAGGAAGCAGGGATGATATGAAAAGCACTTCCGGGACGTGTTAATTCCTCAGAAGATGGCTTATCACTTGGAGCAGTAAGAAGCACAATTGTGTGGCAACTTCTACTGCTGAGTCAGAGTATATCTCCACAGGTAGTTATTGCGCACAACTTCTATGGATCAGGAATCAACTTAAAGGTTATAATTTGAAGTTTAGAGGGATTCCGATGTATTGCGATTCATCCAGCGCAATAACAATCACGAACAATCCAGTCTCCCACAGTCGGACAAAACACATCGAGGTGCGCTACCACTTCCTCCGGGAGCACGTGGAGAATAAGGATATAGCCCTCAGTTATGTCCCAATGGACAAGCAGGTTGCAAATATCTTCACAAAGCCGCTGGATGAGGCCAAGTTTTTGTTCTTCAAAACAGAACTAAGCATGATGAAAATTGACTCCTAACGTAGCCTAGGCAAGCGGAAGATCTCTCGGGTTCTTCAGAAAAGCAAGAATTTGGCACAAGGAAAATTCAATGTATATCAGCCAATTCGTCGGATTTTTCTGGTAATACTCCTTCGAATTGGACTCATCCACTAGCAAATCTCACTGAATTCATCTTTGGACAAATTTTCACACTATATTGGATCCGTCAGTTCGATTTTTGAGGTACACACCCATTCTAGGTTAATTTAAATAATCATATATATATATATATATATATATATATATATATTATATATATATATATATATATATATATATATATATATATATATATATATATATATATATATATATATATATATTCAACGGGGGGCGTGCACGACACTCGTCGATTGACTGCCGATTTGCCGATAACTGCAATCCGACGGTTCGGCTCCCCAACCGCATCGTCTACTTCCTCACCGATAGTAGCAACCCCTTCACATTCGGTTGTTTTAGATTAGGGTTTTCGAACCACTTCCAAACCCTAGCCGGCTGTTCTACATGGCTTTCCAGCCGATTTTGAGCAGTGATCCGTTCCCGAGCCCTTTCGCCGATTCCGACAGTTCAGTTAATCCAGTGCAGTGCAGTTCCAGTTTTCTTTCCAGAACTCCAAATTTCTTGATTCTCCATGGCTCCCAGAACCACCAGTGGTTTGCTAGGGGGAGGATAATTGGTTCGCACAGGCTTTGTCTCTGCTTCTGATGAGTTTCGCAATGTGATTCTCATGTTGGAGATTGCAGAACTGTCCTTTGTCCTAAAACACCCATGCAAAGTTTTAGACGAGGAAGTTCTTGAATTCTTCCAGAACGCCAAGCTCAGACACAAAGACACAGTGATTAAGAGCAAGATTCAGAAATTCAAAGTGAAAGTGAAAGTCTCTCTTCTGTCTAGGTACTTGTGGCTTCCAGTCTGTGATCAAGCAGATTACCTTGATGAGGCTGATTTCTCCAGAGCTCTGTCATTATGTGGACTGCCCAGAGACACTAAGGCCATCAAGCGCAAAGGGATGAGTGAGGAAGGCAAGCTTCTCTCAGACATCATCGACAAGGTGCTGATTTGCAAGACGGGCTCTCATGATTACCTGTCTTCAGAGATGTTCAAAGTTCTGGTTGGTATCATCTGCAGGAAGAAGGTAGATTGGGGTGCGCTACTGTTTGACAAGATCAAGGACAGCCTCCACACTCCTAACTTTGGGAGGATCATCATCCTATACCTGACTCAAATAGATGGTGATAGGTTTGATATGAGCAAAGGAGTTCCTATCCATCATCTCAAGAAGATAGAATGTTGGAACACCCTATTACTGATTTGGGCAAGGATCACTATATCCTTTAGGAAATCTATTTTGACCTCCTTGTATAGATCTAAAGGTCAATTAGAATTGAGTCTAAGGGTTAGTATTTAGGTTTGAAAGCTGCCCTCAAGACCAGATATTTCAGTTCTGGAGACTAAGTCATTTCGTCGAGCTCAGGACCACGAATCGTCGAACTCCATTCGACGATCTCCGAGCTCACTTCGACAAATCGTCGAACTCCATTCGACGATCTCTGAGCTCAACTTCAATGAGTCGTCGAACTCCATTCGACGATCTTCGAGCTCAGATCGACGTTCTTGTCTCTAGTTTGTTTCTCTATCTCTGAGCTCAGTTCGACGATAGTTGAGCTCAGATCGACACTTTCTGCTTCAGTCTAGGTCTAGTCTCTGAGCTCAGTTCAACGATAGTGGAGCTCAGCTCGACGTTTTTCTGAAGAGATCGACGTTTTTCAAGATTCAAATTCAGATAGTTATGGAATTATTCTCAGCATTTATGTCAAGGATCTTGTAGCCGTTTCAATTAATCTGGAGCAAGTTTCAAGGGATTTTCAAAGGAATGTTTTATTGGACTTTCCTCCAGAAGACAAAATGCAGTTAAGGAAGTCATTTATGACAGGCTAACGGCTATCTTGGACAGAGAAATATTCTATTCAGATCTAAGGAATAAAAAGATTGATTCATATTCTGCTGTATATCATCATCAACAACTATTACAACAAAAACAACAGAAAGAAAAAGAGTTGCAGATATTCTCAGTCTTAGAATTCTTACAAGAACACACATCACAAAAGGAGATCAATATTCTTAAATTTTCAGATCCCTCTTGATTCCAGTGTTCAAAGGCCATCATCATTCAAGACTCCAGACAACACACATTTCAGCTGCTGCTGGAATCATCTTTTGCTGGAGATCAAATCTTCTGAAGGCCTATCACCCTACTGCAAAGCTTCACTTCCTGAACAACTATAGATCTCAGGGGGAGCTTTGACAACATCCACTATCTTCTCTCTGAGTGTTGACAGAGAAAATCATCTCATCCCTCTCTCTCTCTCTCTACTGTAAAGGGTTTATCAAACTCCCTTCAAAAGTTTGTGCTGGTTTCTGAGACCTTGCAAAACTCAGTGGTGGCAAGACACCTGATCAAAAAATCTGGTTTCGTTTTTAAGTACCTTATCAAAAGCTCATTGGTGCCCAGGACACCTGATCAACTCATCCTGCAGTGGATTCCTACCTAGGGTGGTAGAAGAGTGGATGTACCCAGATTGGTTGGGGAACCACTATAGCTCCTTGTGTCATCTGGTTGCTTATTTTCTTTTGTTTTCTGGCTGTGGTTTGTGATTGTTTTTTGATTAGATAATTGTTGTGTTTACTTTATGTTATTTGCTTCCCTGTTCACTTAGGAATACAACAAGAGTTGTAAAAAGTTTTTAGCAAGCACCATACTCTATTCACCCCCCCTCTAGAGTAAACCAGATCTAACTTGCACTTTCAATTGGTATCAGAGGGAGGTTGGTTAAAATACCACACCTTAGTTGTTGCACAGGCTAACACCAGAACCCAAAGATCCCTCTAGTTAGATCTTCTTGTTTTAAGTTTGTTACTAGAATTAATTCTTCACAAAACATGGCCCAAAATAAAGATTATGCTAGCAGCAAACCTCCAGTGTGCAATCTATCTAAGTTTGCACTTTGGAAGGCAAGGATTAGACTGTACATGAACTCTATTGATGAAGACATTTTCAATTCTGTTTTGACAGTGTGTCCAAGACCTCCAGAAAATACAAGTACAAGTGCTGTTCCACCTCCTTCAGGAACAGATGCAGAAATCAAGAAATAGAAATTGGATGATGCAAAGGCTATGAACATTCTAGCCCAGACTATGTCTGATGAAATATTCCAAAAGGTAGCTGAATGCAACTCAGCAAAGGACATCTGGGACAAGCTATCTAAGATAGTCTCAGGATCTGCTGATGAGAGAAAAGATAGAAGATCTCACCTCATAACTCAATATGAGAACTTCAAGAAAGGAGAAGCTGAGTCAGTAGCAGATATGTATAATAGACTCAGTCTCATAGTCAATGAGCTGAAATCATTGGATAAAGAGATCTCATTGACTGAGCTCAATGATAAAATCCTAATGTGCTTCCCAAGCACTTGGGACTCAAGGATCTGACCACTCAAGGATGCCAGAAGCCTAAATGAGATCACAAATGAAGCTCTCTTGGGCAAGCTCAAGTCTTATGAGCTGCTCATCAAGAACAGAGAAGAAGAGCAGAAGGCTGCCTCACCAGCTATAAGAAAGGAAAAATCAATAGCTTTCAAAGCCATTGAAGATCAGCCTGAAGACAAGGTCACAGGCAATGAAGAGCTGCTAAGCCTACTGACAAAAAGGTTTTACAAAATGGCCAGGAAGGATTTCAGGAAAAGATCACATAGAGAGCATGACAAGCCAAGGTATGACAAATCAAATAACAAGGAGATTATTTGTTTTGGATGCAGAAAACCAGGCCACATTGTGTCTGACTGTCCAAAAAATAAAAACAAGGACAAGAAGGACAGGAAAGAAAGAAGAAAAGACAAAGACTTCAGGAAGAACAGCAATGACAAACCCTCCTCCAGCAAGAACAAACACACCAGGAAGGGGTTTGTAGCTGAATCTTGGAGTGAGACAGAAGAAGAATCTGAAGCTTCATCCAGCTCAAGTGATGATGAAGATGATGCTGAAGAAAAAGAATTCTGTATGATGGCTATCAATGCCTCACAACAAAGTTCTGATGCAGAAGAATCAGAGTCAGAATCAGAGACTCAATCTGAAGAGGACCAGGTAATAAGTTCTTTTGATTTTAATTCTGAGGACTTCAAGTGTGAGTTTAAAGCACTATGTTTGGATTTATTAAAATCTGAGAAGGAAATCATTTCTCTCAGAAATCAGTTATCTGAATACAGAACTTTAAAATCAGAAAACCTCAAACTCTCTGAGTAGTTGGAATGTTGTAGGGAGCAGATAGCCTCACTGAAAGGTGAGCTATCAGATGCCAAAAAGTTTGAAGAATCCCTCAATGGGAGAAGTATCAAGCTAATGGACATCACAAGCACAGTGAACTCAAGATTCAATAGTACACTAGGCTTGGGTGTCTCATCTAGACAACCTATAGTATTAACAACCCCAATCAAGTTTATCTCTGATAAAGTTAAGCGAGTTGTAGAGGTAGCTAGGAAGAATTCTGATCTACCTAAGAAAACCATAGTTCAACAGAAATCGTCGAACGGAGCTCGACGATCTCCGAATGGAGCTCAACGATCTCAGGCTAAATCGTCGAACGCAGGTCGACGATCTCTGAACCCCGAACTCTGCCACAGTCGATCTTCGAACGGAGCTCGACGATCTGACCCAAGATCGTCGAACTCAGCTCAACGATTGTCGAGCAGAGATCAGAGTTTTGAAAACTTTTTCAAGGGTAAATCAAATTTCAAACCTAGGGGTCCCTCATCCCAAAGATTTAACCCTTATACTGAATGGATAATACCTCCAAGGAGATATCATCCTGAAGGCTATAAGAGTAAACCAGAGATGTCTTTTATTTCTGAATTCAAAGGTTATCAACCTAGGCCCAAGTTAAACTGGGTCAAAAATAAGTAAATTGCATTATGTGCAGGTGAAGACCTATCCAACATCAAACCAGCAATGGTATCTGGATAGTGGGTGCTCAAAGCACATGACAGGAAACAAGGACAATTTCACATCCTTCAAAGCCAAGCTTGGACCCAAAGTAATATTTGGTGATTCAAACTTTGGACTAACAAAAGGATATGGTGCAGTCCAGATTGGTACAATCACATTCAAGAAAGTAGCCTATGTGGAAGGACTGAAGCACAACTTGATCAATATAAGTCAACTAAGTGATGAAGGCTACCAAGTGACTTTCAGCAAATCCTTATACAAGATCAAATCAGAGGACAACACAACTATGTTGACAGGTAAAAGGAAAGGTAACATCTATCTTGTAGACTTTCTTTTAACCAAGGTAGATATTTGCTTGTTTAACTCTATTTGTAGACCTAATGAATTATGACATAAGAGATTAGGACATATAAACCTTAGAACCATTGCTAGGCTATCCAAGGACAACCTTGTTAGAGGACTACCTTCTGGCTCTTACAAGAAGGAAGGACTCTGCAGGGCTTGTCAATTAGGCAAGCAAACCAAAAATAGCTTCAAGTCACTTAATAAGAGTGATTCACCTAGGATTTCGTATCTATTACACATGGATCTCTTTGGACCCAATACAGTACAAAGCTTAGAAGGGAAATCTTATACTTTAGTGGTTGTAGATGACTTCTCTAGATTCACATGGGTGTTCTTTCTGAGAAAGAAGTCTGATAACTTTAAATGTTTGACAGAGTTTCTCAAATGCATACAGAGTGAGTTCAATACTCACATTGCCCTGATCATAAGTGATCATGGGACAGAGTTTGATTCTCTTCTTATGCAAGAGTTCTGTCAGAGTGAAGGGATCAAACACACTTTCTCAGATCCTAGAACTCCTCAACAAAATGGGGTAGCTGAAAGGAAAAATAGAACCCTTATTGAATCTACTACTACATTGTTGTCAGATGCTCACCTTCCTCTATCCTTTTGGGCAGAGGCAGTGAACACCTCCAACTATATGTTGAATAGAAGTTTAATACATAAACTGAAGGGCAAGACTCCCTATGAATTACTCAAAGGGAAGAAACCTAAAGTAGATTACTTTAAAATTTTTGGTTGTATTTGTTACATTCATAATAATGACAAGAAATACTTAGCAAAATTTCAAGCTAAAGTTGATGAAGGAGTGTTTCTGGGATACTCCATGATCAGTAAAGCTTATAAGGTATATAATAAATCTACTCTCAAAATTGAAGAATCTGTTCATATATCTTTTGATGAGTCTAACATGTCTTTCAAGGAGAAGAATACTTCTACCATAGAACCCTTGCAGGTACACTCTCTTACAGAAGACTTGGACAGGTTACAAATTATTCAAAAAGATGAAAGCAGTGAAGATGAAGAAGACATTCAACCTCTTGAAGAGAAACTTCTTGAAGAGCCAGTTGTTGTACCACCAGAGGAAACAACAACACAGGTTGGTGAACAATCAACATCTCCTATTGATTTAGTAACATAAAGAGAGCATCCAATCTCCCAAGTGATTGGAGACATCTCAGCTGGTGTGCAAACCAAAAATCAGGTCAACCAAAACCTGATGCACACTTGCTTTCTTTCTCAAATTGAACCTCAATCCATTCAAGATGCAGAGCAAGATCCACACTGGATCATTGCAATGCAAGAAGAGTTGCATCAATTTGAAAGGAACAAAGTTTGGGAACTATTACCAAGGCCAATGGATCACTCCATTGTTGGAACAAAGTGGGTGTTCAGAAATAAATTGGATGATCAAGGAGTCATTGTAAGGAACAAGGCAAGGCTAGTTGCTCAAGGGTACTCTCAAGAAGAAGGGATAGATTATGACCAGACCTTTGCACCAGTTGCAAGGTTAGAGGCCATAAGAATCTTCTTAGCATATGCAGTACACAAATGATTCAAAGTATACCAGATGGATGTAAAGTGTGCTTTTCTCAATGGAGATATCAAAGAAGAAGTCTATGTTAGACAACCCCCAGGTTTTATCTCTTCAACTCATCCTGATTATGTTTTCAAATTGCATAAAGTATTATATGGTCTAAAGCAAGCTCCTAGAGCATGGTATGAGACCCTAGCATGCTTTCTTCTGAAAAATGAGTTTATAAGGGGTAGAGTAGACCAAACTCTTTTTATTAGAACCCATAATTCTCATACCCTACGAGTACAAATCTATGTAGATGATATTATATTTGGTTCTACTGATTCAAATTTGTGCAGAATGTTTTCCAACCTAATGCATTCTAAATTTGAAATGAGTAGCATGGGTGAGCTATCCTTCTTTCTAGGATTGCAAATCAAACAACATGCTGAAGGCATATTTATTTCTCAAACCAAGTATGCAAAAGAATTGGTTAAGAAATTTGGTATGTCTGAAGCATCATGTATGAAAACACCTATGCCTACTAATGCTGTATTAGATGCTGATGAACATGGGAAATCTGTTGATCAGACAACATATAGAGCAATGATTGGCTCTTTATTGTACCTTACAGCTAGTAGACCTGACATAATGTTTGCAACATGCATATGTGCTAGATTCCAAGTGAGCCCTAGAGAGTCACACTTAACCTTAGTAAAAAGGATTATTAGGTATGTAAAAAGTTATCCAAATCTAGGTCTCTAGTATCCAAAAGATTCAGCATTTGACTTAACTGGATTTTCAGATGCTGATTATGCTGGATGCAGAATAGACAGGAAAAGCACCAGTGGAACTTGTTAGTTTCTTGGTGACAGACTTGTCTCCTGGTTTTGCAAAAAACAAACATCTGTGTCAACTTCAACTGCTGAAGCTGAATATATGGCTGTAGGCAGTTGTTGTTCACAAATCTTGTGGATTCAAAATCAGCTCCTAGACTATGGCTACAACTTAGAGAAGTCAAAAATATTTTATGATAATACCAGTACTATTTCCATAGCACAAAATCCAGTCCTTCATAGTAGGACAAAACACATAGAAATTAGACATCACTTTCTAAGGGATAATGTTTAGAAAAACAAAATTGAACTTCAATATATCCCAACTGATTTGCAAAGGGGAGATATTTTCACCAAACCCTTGGATGAAAAGAAACATACATTCTTCCTGAATCAGTTAGGAATGTTAAATGGAGGAAGTTTAAAATAATATCCAAGACTTTTAAAACTCTAAAATTGACCAAGTCTAGGCAAACATTTTGATTTTTTCTAGTGTCTAGAGTATGTTTCTGGTCTCAGAACTGCGCTCGACGATTCTCTCCAAGATCATCGAACGGAGATCGACGATTTCAGAAATCGTCGACCTGAGTTCAGCGCTTCTTATATAGTGCTCAGGTCAGCGATCGTCGAACGGAGCTCGACGCTCTCCAATATCGTCGAACGGAGATCGACGCTATTGATGACCTTTCAGTTTCCTTTAGAAGCCCAGATCGTCGAACAGAGTTCAACAATCTTTCCTTTTCTGCGTTGAACCCTAATATAAAACTCATTTTTCGGCCGTCGTTCTCCCTTTGCGCTTTCATACTCTCTGCAAATTTTCTCTTTCCCTCCAAACTTCTCTACACTTGGTCGTTTGTTTGTTCATTTTTGCAGGAATCAATGGCAGTTTCAGTCGCAATCTTGGCCGCAATGAAGTTTGACGCAGGCTTTGATATCGACATGGATTCTTTCAATAACAGCTATCAAATCTTCAAGGACATTCTGGAACTTTTCAAAGACCAACAGCTAGTTACCATAATGACTACAAGGATCAAATTGGCTGCAGATGAGATAAAGGAATGAGTGTATACTGCCCACAATCTGGATCAGAATACAGTGGTTGGAACCATCTCAGGAACTCAGGTATCTCTAACACCTGCTACTTTGACAGAGGTTTTTCAATTGAATTCTGGAGAAGATTCTGTTGAGCTTTCTGGAGAGGAATTTTCTAATATGCTTGAAAGGATGGGACATTCAGAAGCAAACACTAGCAAATTGCTTAAGAAAAATCTGTCTGTTGAGTACAGATTTCTTGCTGATGTTGTTGGAAAAGTGGTGTTGGCCAAACACTCAGCTCATGATACCATATCTAGGTATCAGCTCTGCTTGATGGGTGCCCTGGTGGACAAAAAACAACTGAACTGGGGAGAAGTCTTTTTTGATTTAATCAAGAAGAAAATTAATAAGAACTTTGTTAATTTTGGGAGAATCTTAGGGCTGTTTCTTCATAATAGATGCCCTGCACTGCTTGTTTCCAGTGAGATGCACATCAATGCCTCCAAGAGGCTTACCTGTACCCTATTTGGAAAATGGGATAGACAGATTGTAAAGCCCAGCAGGCCCTCTACAATCTCTTCTTCAGGCACAAGGACTGCTTCAGTCTCTTCCCCTCAGGCTTCTGCCCCTACAGAAGACTTGCCTGCTTCATCTCCTCCTTCTCCGCCTCTTGTTTCATCTACAACAGCCACATCCACCATCACAATTTCCACCCCATCTCCAACTTCAATCCCTTCTCCAACTCCACTATTAACTGAAGAAATCTTCCACCCCCTACATCACTACCCACACCTGGACATTGATTCATCCTCTCATATTCCATCTTTCACTCTTATAGATGATTCCTATATGGATGATTCATCCACTTCTTATCAACAACTCCTCCAGGACATCATTGCTCAACCATTATTCACACCATCCATCTTCATCCACTTCTTATCAACAACTCCTTCAGGACATCATTGCTCAACCATTATTCACACCATCCATTTCCATTCCATTATCTTCCATCTCTACAATTCCAATATCTCAACCATCACTTCCACCATCCACAGGTTCTCCACCAACATCTCCTGCTGCTCCAACTTCCATCCCTACCTCTACTCAAGTCACTCTTGAGCAAGTAGACATTCCAGCTCTTGCAGACAGGATATATGAGCTGATAGCTCCAAGGCTATCACTATTGCTGGAGACCTCTTTGGCTCCACTTCTAAAAACATTTCAGGAGCTGTCTGCCAGGCTATCCTCTCTTCTTCCTCCTCAGGCAATCCCTTCTTCTGGGTGCCTTGATCCAGTTCTCACTGAATCTAGGCAGGGGGAGATACCTTATGAAGCTGAGAGATTGCCTACTGTAGTAACTTCAGTCCGAGCTCCAGTAGCTCCAGTTGCAGTCATTACAGTGGACCTCAGGTCACTGTTGTCAGTTTTTGATTCTGTATACTTCAACTGTCTTCCAGTCCAGCAATCTGAAGATCTTACCAAGGCCATTGTGCCGATTTCCAGCTGTGACCCCAGTTTAATAAGTTCTTATATAAATTCCTTCAATACTGTTGAAGTTGCTGTTGCTGCTGTTGCTGTTTCAATATCTGAGGATGTGCATATGATAGAGGCATTTGATTTTGAGCCTGCTGTTTTTATCTCTAAATCTGTTGCCTCTGAGCTTGCTGTTTCTGTTTCTGAAGTTGTTTTTCCAGTTTCATCTGTTTCTACTGCTTCTATTACTGCTGCTATCATAGCTCCTTCTGCCAGTGTTGCTTCTACTCCAATTCCTGCTGCTGCTGTTGCTCCTGTTGCTGTTTCTGCTGTCTCTTCTGCTCAGTCTCAACAACATAAAGAATATCTCAAAAGGATTGATGCAGTGTATGATAATCTACAAAGCTCAGATAGTGATCAGTTTAGGACTGACTCTGATGATTCCTCTGCAATAATTGCAAGGAAAGGAAAGCCAGAAGCAAAGCCATGAAGAGAGTTCCTCCAGAGAAAGTGAAAGATACAAATAATATTCCATATTATATACTGGATGATTGCCCTATTACAGAACCATGGATGCAGTACTCCAGGAATCAACTGAAAGCCATGAAGAAGAAAAGAAAGTATGACAAATGATCATCCCATTTCAATCCTCCTCCTCCTCCTCCTTCACCTGATGCAGGTGCAGGTGGTAGTTCTGCCTTCCAATCTACTGCCAGAAGCCAAAGCTCATATCAACCTCAAGGAAGATCCCAGTACAGAGGAAATCAGTCTAGAGGTTACCAGTCCAGAAGAGGACAGTACAGAGGAAATCAAAGAGAACTCAAAGTGTGCTCTAAAGGATATTCCAGGCAACATCCTTATCAAAGGGAAGGACAAGGTCCCTCTGACACTACTTCTGGTCCCTTCCCCTATAAGCTTAAAGATTTAGTCTCTTCCAGAGCTCCTCCTGACAATTCTTCAAACAGATATGAGCCTCCTGTTCCATTTGAAGACCCAGAAAATAATCCCACCTCATGGACAGCAAGAATGAAAGAATTGGCTGCACTAGACCAAATCAAGAAGGCTAGAGAACAAGGTAAAGATACATCCAGTATCACTACTCTATCAGATCAAAGAAAGATAGAACTTGAGAGATACTCCTCCAGCAAATTCTTTAATTCAGAAATTTATATGAAGCTGCATCCAGAAGCTGTAGTGCCCAGGCCGAAACATCAAACTTCTCTAGGTGCAACTGATGACAGAAGATCCAAGAAAGAAGCTTTCAACCCCAACAGAGAAATAGTTCTCATAAAGAGCAAGGAAAAGGAATGATTCTGTAAGATGACAGTAAATTTTGTTTTCTGAACTATCTGTGATAATGTCTGTGTTTCTGCAATGCTTTATTTGTTATATTTCTGCTTTGTATGTTTTTATTTTTCCAATGTCTGTAAATAGTAATCCTAACCCAAATAGGGGGAGATTGTTGGAACACCCTATTACTGATTTGGGCAAGGATCACTATGTCCCTTTAGGAAATTTGTTTTGACCTCCTTGTATAGATCTAAAGGTCAATTAGAATTGAGTCTAAGGGTTAGTATTTAGGTTTGAAAGCTGCCCTCAAGACCAGATATTTTAGTTCTGGAGACTAAGTCATTTCGTCGAGCTCAGGACGACGAATCGTCGAGCTCAGGTCGACGAATCATCGAACTCCATTCGACGATCTCCGAGCTCACTTCGACGAATCGCCAAACTCCATTCGACGATCTCTGAGCTCAATTTCAACGAGTCGTCGAACTCCATTCAACGATCTTCGAGCTCAGATCGACGTTCTTTTCTCTAGTTTGTTTCTCTATCTCTGAGCTCAGTTCGACGATAGTTGAGCTCAGATCAACGCTTTCTGCTTCAGTATAGGTCCAGTCTCTGAGCTCAGTTCAATGATAGTGGATCTCAGCTCGACGTTTTTCTAAAGAGATCGACGTTTTTCAAGATTCAAATTCAGACAGTTATGAAATTATTCTCAGCATTTATGTCAAGGATCTTGTAGCCGTTTCAATTAATCTGGAGCAAGTTTCAAGGGATTTTCAAAGGAATGTTTTATTGGACTTTCCTCCAGAAGACAAAATGTAGTTAAGAAAGTCATTTATGACAGGCTAACGGCTATCTTGGACAGATAAATATTCTATTCAGATCTAAGGAATAAAAAGATCGATTCATATTCTGCTGTATATCATCATCAACAACTATTACAACAAAAACAACAAAAAGAGAAAGAGTTGCAGATATTCTCAGTCTTAGAATTCTTACAAGAACACACATCACAAAAGTAGATCAATATTCTGAAATTTTCAGATCCCTCTTGATTCCAGTGTTCAAAGGCCATCATCATTCAAGACTCCAGACAATACACATTTCAGCTGCTGCTGGAATCATCTTTTGCTGGAGATCAAATCTTCTGAAGGTCTATCACCCAACTGCAAAGCTTCACTTCCTGAACAACTATAGATCTCAGGGGGAGCTTTGACAACATCCACTATCTTCTCTCTGAGTGTTGACAGAGAAAATCATCTCATCCCTCTCTCTCTCTCTCTGCTGTAAAGGGTTTATCAAACTCCTTTCAAAAGTTTGTGCTGGTTTATGAGATCTTGTCAAAACTCAGTGGTGGCAAGACACCTGATCAAAAAAATCTGGTTTGGTTTTTGAGTACCTTATCAAAAGCTCATTGGTGCCCAGGACACCTGATCAACTCATCCTGCAGTGGATTCCTACCTAGGGTGGTAGAAGAGTGGACGTACCCAGATTGGTTGGGGAACCACTATAGCTCCTTGTGTCATCTGGTTGCTTATTTTCTTTTATTTTCTGGCTGTGGTTTGTGATTGTTCTGTGATTGCTTTTTGATTAGATAATTGTTGTGTTTACTTTATTTTATTTGCTTCCCTGTTCACTTAGGAATACAACAAGAGTTGTAAAAAGTTTTTAGCAAGCACCATACTCTATTCACCCCCCCTCTAGAGTAAACCATATCTAACTTGCACTTTCATTGACTCCACAATCTTCTCCAGGTGGGATAGGAGGATAGTGAAGTAAGGGGGAGCCCCAGCTTTTCTAGTGGAGGAGGAAGAACAAGTACTTGATAACAGGATTCCTACTTCACCCCCAGTGAGATTCCTGCTAGCATGAGTGCAAAAATTGAGGGGGAGACAATTTCTCTATCAGATTCAGGTCCAGTGGTTACAGATTCAGTTCCTAATTCAGTGGCCCCAGATACAGGGCTTAACGACTTAGAGCCAGTTGATCTCCTAGCCGAGGTTGCTGCTATTGGTACTACTATTGCAGTTGAGGTTCTGTCAGTTGATCTCCTAGCAGAGGTTGCTGCTATTGGTACTATTGTTGCAGTTGAGGTTCTGTCAGTTGAGGATGCAGAAGTGACTCCAGAGTAAGAGGATCCAGCTCCTTCTTAGCATGAGGAGGATGCAGAGGAATTAGATATTCCGGATGCTGCTGATGGTGATCTGATAGTTGTTGATTATGAGATAGAGAGTGCTGCTGATGAGAATATGATTGATGCTGCAAAGTCTGCTGCTGTTGTTATTGTTTCTTCCATTGAGGATTCAGTGCCGTGTGAGGATTTTATAGTTCCTCTCCCAAGTGCTATCCCTGTTTCATCTTCTGTGGGGAAGGCGACTACATCTATGATCTTTGTTTCCACTGAGGTTGCCTGATTCATCTACAACCTGGACAAGAGACTGGGCAGGATGCCAACTGTGCCTGAATGGGTAATTGATCTTTATGATGAGGAAGGAGATGTTGAGGAGCATTCTCCTGTCCAGACTGCTTTTGATTCTATTCTTATTGATAAATCTCATCTTTCTACGATCAAAGAATCCCCAGTGATTCTGACATCCCAACAAATGTTCCAGTGCATGAGGCTGATGATATACCATCTTCCAGTACATACAGCTCTATCCTGAAAGCAGTTGAGCGGATGCTAGCGCATCAATAGGCACAATTTGAAGCCTCGTTGCAGAAGGTAGCCAAGAGAGTTATAGATTCTGAAAAGGTTATGCTGAATGGACTTGCAGAGGTAAAGGTTCCGATTGGCAAGCTGGAAAAGAGACTTGATGAGTGGGGCCAAGAAAGTGGTACAACAATGTTTTTGACTATAAATGCTCTAAAGAACAATCTTCATGTTGTGAAAAATGTTGATCACAACACTATATCCTTGTTCGATGCTCACAACCGATAAATGGCTCACTTCGATAAAAGTATGCTACATTATGTTAATTCAATCGCCACCAAAGCCAAAAGGGGGAGGATGCCCGTACAGCTAAGGTGGATGCTAAAGTGGATTTGTCAGGAACGTCGATGGAACAACACTTCAAGGATACAAATGACTACATATATGACAATACTGAGTGGATCTATAATCAGCTAGCAGGTATTCAAGTCCCAGTTGAGCCTGTACCAACGACTGTCGAGACTTATCCTCCCCAAGATTACACACAATACTGGTCAGGAACATAGCATTTTGATCCAGACATTGCTGCTGCTGCAGCTATCTTTCCAGAAGCTCAGAGGGTTGAAGACGTTGCTCCCCCAGTTCACAAGAGAAAAAGATATGGGGAAGGCACGTCAAAAGTCAGGCCATAATAGGTTAGACCATAGCCAGCTAGGGAGCAGCCCTATAGAGAATTAGAAGAGGTATGGAGCCAAATATCCAAAGAAATCATATTGGATACCTTTTCCTTGGTCGAGCTAGGAGTAGAAAAGCATCAATTCTACTACAGTCAAGAAGAATTGGACAAATACAAGTTGGCTTACACGAGGAAGAGGATATTTTTCAGGAAGCAACGTGAGGATAATCCTACGTCTGATCCTATGGCTCCTGACCCTCCTAAATACTATACAAATCCCAGGGAATACTTTGAGAGGCAGCGAGTAAAGATGCAGAACGGGAAGAACTGACAACCATATTTTCTTGTGTGTCAAGTGTTGTGGGATGCCCTCCCTAAACTATAAACAATTCTGATATATATATATATGATTTCTATAATTGTCTTAGAATGTGTGCTGTTTTATTTCTACCAAATTTTCATGTCTTATTCTTTTTTCTTCCATGTGCAATTCACCTTAGCTTGTAGGATTTTGGTTTCTTCAAATAAGGGGAGATTGTTGGGTATTGTATCCATAATAACCCTGATTTGAAGAAGGGCCCAATCAAGCTTAGATGAATTGAGATTGTATTTGATGCTACTTTTTAGTTATGTACTTGCAGGTTCACATTGCTAACTACACACCAATGTCAGGTTACAGTGGGTCAGTAAACACATGACTACACAATGTAATCCCTCATTGTGTAGGTCAACGTGTTGATTCACGTGTAATCTCCCTATTGGGGTGTACTTCTATCCCAAGTACAGGAGAAAGATCAAGGAAGGACAAAGACATGGACTCAAAAAAATTAGAATTTTACATAAGTAAAATTCGGCGAGTATGGTTAGGCATACACGTCGAATTAGTCGAGTATCATCTTGATACTCACTGAATTCATCTTGTATACTTACCGATACTCGTCGAATTCGTAGTATATACTTAGGTAAAATTCACTAAAAATCAGAAAATTTGCCGAGTATCACTGGGGATACTCGCTGAATTCGTCGAGTATACCAGACGATTCTCGCTGAATTCGTCGAGTGTCCCAGGGGATACTCGACAAATTCATCGAGTCAAATTTTGACTCCTGGATTTTGTTCCAAGTCTAATTCGACGTATATCACATATACATTTGGCGAGTATCATAATTGATATTCGACAAATTCTGTTGAATTTGACTTAGGCCATTTTCCAAAAATTTTCTCTGGTTCGGATTTCGGTCGGCCATACACAGTAACTTCTAGGTTATGTTTTTGGAAATCTTTTATAGCTGATATTTCAAATCTCTCTATATATATGTTAGGGTGATTTTCGAAATGACTAATCTTGCCAATTGCTAATTTCGAAATCACACAACTTTCCAAAATTGTAAACCAACGGCATGACATTTTCCATTCTCGTGATTTCTTCCGTTTGACCGCCGGCTATGTGTATGATCGTTCGTCCTCAACCTAAATGACTGGATCATTTCTTCTCTCAAGATCTATTCTACTCCAGTCCTAGTTGTTTGAAGATCGAAGGCTCAAGATTCAAGTTCTACAAGGATTTCAAGTTTCCGAGTTCTATAAGTTTCAAGATCTACTTCTACGAAGAACGTCGGAGCGAAAACTTGCAATCGTTGTTGTATTGTAATATTTATTTTCTATTGTAGGAGATTGTTTCTCCGAGTTTGTAGATCCGTTTGTGGATCGAGTTTGTAGATCTATTTGTGGATCGAGTTTGTAGATCCATGTTTGGATCGAGTTGTAGATCCGGTTATGGATCGAGTTGTAGATCCGGTTATGGATCGAGGTGTAGGAGAGTTTGTTCTCCGAGGTATAGGAGCATTGCTCCGAGTTGTAAGATTGTTGATAATCTGAGAAAGGTGAAGTAGCCGAATCTAGCCTTTCGTGGTAGATAGGCGAGGCGGGACAGTAGACGTACCCAACACAGGGAACTACTATAGATCTCTGTGTTTGTGTGCTTGTTTATTTTTGAGCAATTTTTAATCTGCGAAAAGACACAAACATCACATATTCACCCCCTCTAGGTGAGTTAGGTACACACTAGATACTTTCAATTGGAATATTGTGGGCAATTTTCCCAATAGTGCATAGTGCAATGTGCACTGTGCAATATGAGCAGTACAATCCCCAAGGGGTCTTCAAATGCTTCTGAGAAATCTTCAAGGGATAATTGAAGGATTTGAAGATTTTCAAAGATTTCTTCAAGAATGCGGGGAGATATTTAATGGATTCTTCGTGAATTCTCTGGTGTATAGGAAGCAAGGTGAAATTAAAGCAGGTGATATGAGCCCTTTTATAAGTTTTGAGGGTGACATTTTCGTAATTAAGTAGTTACAGTGTTTGGCTATCCGCACACCGTAATCATTTAATGTAATATGTACATACCCCTTATAGGAAGTTTTGAAAGTATTTGTTTTAAGAGCAGCTATACACCTAGGGGGTGGATAGGTTTCTTAGTTTTCTTGACTACTTTCATAATTTAGTGTGTTGAGTGTTAAGTTATTTAGCTTGCTTTCAAGAACACAAAACAACACACTATTATTTATAGTGGTTCCCCAAGATATGAGTACATCTACTGTCCCTCCCACTTTTGTAACAATGTGTTAGACAAGTCAATCTTTTCCAATTTTAGCTCAAAGAGCTTACAACATGGATCCCTCGGGACCTCTTAGACTTCCTCCAAGTCCTGCCTGAAAGTGAGTGTTAGATCAGAAATACTCTAGAGGGGGGGGGGTGAATAGAGTATGCTTAAAAATTTTCTTAACTGCTATTACAGCTTTTGCTGTAAATTAAAAGTGCACAATTACTAAACTACCAAGCAATGAATCTAAAGCACAAGCACAACAAGAACAAATGAAAGGATGCAACCAGACGACACAAGAATTTTATAGTGGTTCCCCAACCTGGGTACATCCACTCTTCTACCACCCTTGGTAGGAATCCACTCAGGTTTTTGATCAGGTGCCTGACACCAATGAGCTTTTGATCAGGTGCTCAAAAACCAACCCAAGTCTTTTGATTAGGAGACTTGCTACCAAGGAATCACTTTTGAAGGGAGATGACAACCCTTTACAGAGGTGGGGGTGAGAGATGATTTTGTCTTCTCTTTCTCAATATACAACTGAGAAGACTGTGGATTGATTATAGCTTAAGGCTACCCCCTGGGATGTAGAATGAATCAGTGAAAAACTAAGAGCCAAGCTTCAGGGCGATAGGTCTTCAAACTAAATCTTTGACCAGCAATAGTATTCAGGAACTTTTTTGACAGATTGGACTGAAGTTGTCCTTTTGAAGTGTCCTGGAGTTCTTGAAGAAAGAAGACTCTTGATATAGGTATTGTTGTTCTTCTTCTTCAGGTGCTGATGAGCTTCTGGTCAAGAGCTTCTGTGTATCAGAGAATGCTTCTAGTTGACAGAGCAGATTGTTGAAGACTGAAGATTTTTCTATGTCTCTGTAATCTATGTATCCTTCTATGTATTCTCTGTATTCATCTAAGTCAGCTATCTGTACTGTAAAACCTTCCACTTCTATATTTAATGATCCTTGATTCTTGTATATGTCTTAATTTCAAAAACATTCCTTTTTAATATTCTGCAGGAATCGAGGAGAGAACAAAACGGATACAAAAACTGTAATAAATGATTTCCTCAACTGTCTTTGGCATGTAATAAAATATAATAACTCCGTGAAGACCTGTAGTTAATGCTGCAATAGAAACGACCATAATCCTTGAAAACATCAGCATTAACTACCAGAGATTTGATGTCATAAACAGCATTGACAAAATAAGAATGAAATCTTCAAGACAGTTGAGCAATAAGACAGTTGAACACAGAACAATAATCGCTGAGCTGAGATAGAAGATCGTCGAGCTGAGACAGGAAATCGTCGAACTGAGATCTGAGATCGTCGAGCTGAGATCAACTATCTGCGATCTGAGATATCCGAGAACTGAAGAGAAAGCATCGACCTGAGCTCGTAGATCGTCGAGCTCAGTTCAGAGACTAATCTCTGAGATTGTCGATCAGAGATCGACGATCGTCGAGCTGAGTTCGACGAAAGTCGAACTGATTTGAAATTCATACTTAACTTCTGAGTCTTGGTCATTGAAATGAAATCCAATGCTGGTCTTTGTGAAGCCTGTTCTACTAAGACTAACTTAGACCTAGACTTTGACCCAGACTATACAAATGGGTCAACCAACCTATGAGTGAACCTAGCCCAAATCAAACATGGGGTTCCAACACTACCTCAGACCAAAGCCCTATAACTCAGAGTAAATGTTACTACTGTAGCTTAGTGATCCACAGATCACCTACCTTAGACTTAATCAACAGTCCTACATCTCAGGCTAGGAGGATAACCCTACACTCAGAGAGTATAACTCTCATACAACTCAGATTTGATTTAGATCCTACCCTACCTCAGATTCTCAACAGAATCCTACCTCAGGAACACATGCCCTACCTTAGATTCACAACCGAATCCTACCTCTCAGCCTATATATTTTTGGCTTACAACTCAGATCAAGATTGATCCTACAGAATGAGTAAGGTGTTGATGATATATGACTCTAGAGAAATGATTCTCTGAGTCTATCTTCCTGGAGTGAGTGAACTCAACCCTAACTTTAACTGAAGAAAAATTGTCCTCTGAGCCTTCTTCTTCCTGAGCTGAGAAAGCTCAGCCCTATCTTGTTCACAACAACAAGATGGTTGATCTTAAAGCTTATTCTATTTGTGCTGAGAAGTAACTATAGAGTACTGACTCCAGAGAAATGATTCTCTGAGCCTTCTTCCTAAACTGAGAAAACTCAGCCCTAACTTCTTCACAACACTAAGTAAGTAGATCTACAAGATGTTTCTACTGATACTGGGAAGATACCTGAAGTAGCTCTGCAACTTGTTCTTGATCAGAAGACAAGATTTCTAATCTTGCTATTGAAGATAGATTAGTTCTTTAGTGTTTTTGTTTCTTCAACAACTAACTTCTATTTGTTGACTTACTGTAAGAGCAAGTTCTTAGCATTCTTCCACTTAGCCGAGAGGACGAAGATGACAAAAAAATTGTCTCCTAAAAGCTCCTTTTCTTATTTCTCGGGACTCTGCTTTTGTATCCCACCGTCCAACGGTTCTTTGTGCAGTATGGACCACTAGAGTTAGTAACTACAATACTTCTTTTGCATTAAATGCTGTACTAAAAGCAAACAATGTATTTTGTGATCTAGTGTGCAAAACCCGTGATATTTGAATTCTTGCTGACGTCAGCACGACTTAGCGCTTCTGGACTTGTAATTTCCAGAAAATCTACATAGGCGTCGAGTGAAGCCTTATTACTCAATGCAAAAGTACTTAGCAGAATTCTACATCTTTAGGCGTTGAGTGAGCCTTCATCACTCAACGCTTTTGACTTGAATTTTATAGTCTAACTGTTAATCGTTGAGTGACCCTTCATCTCTCAATGCTTCTGGACTTGGTTGAAATTTCTCTGCATGAAGGCGTTGAGTAAAGCTTCAACACTCAATGCTTTCTGACTTAGCCTGACTTCTTGATGGGTAGGTGTTGAGTGAACTGTCTTCACTCAATACTTCTATCCTTAGATATATTTCTTGTCAGCAACACTGCGGCTTTGACTGCCTGCAGTTCTGCCAACACTTTTAGGCTTTTGGCGTTGAGTGAAGTGAGTTCACTCAATGCTTCTGAACTTAGTAGATTTTCTGCCTGTCCAGAAACTAGTCTTTTTGACACTCAGCGCTTCTATACGTAGACAAACTTTCTGTTAAGTAGGCGTTGAGTCAACTTTCTATACGTAGTCAGCAGTACTGAGGCTATGACTGCAGTGTGTTCTGTCAATGCTTTTGCTCTTCTGGAATTGAGTGAAGTGAATTCACCCAACACTTGTGGACTTAGCTATTTTTCTGCTTGTTCGGCACCCTGTCTTGGGTATAATAGCCATTATGACATTGACTGCCTTTCTAATCAATATAACAGAGTACATCCTGCATACAATGAACTTGAACATATATTAAATACATTCTTGTGTATACCGTTAACTTATGGGTCTTCTTCAAATCTAGGACATTGTGATCAAGGGATCCAACAATCTCCTCCTATTTGAAGAAGTCAGAATCCTAGTCAATGATATACACTAGCATATACAGAATATAATCATTCATAGAATATTGGAGTAAAAATTGACACACACACACACACACACACACACACACACACACACACGCACGCACACACACACACAAATATGATTATCAAAATAGACAGCGTGCATATGACAAAAATGTTCACACTCTTAAAGCCCATAAGGAAAACAAGAAACATATCATGTTTCAGGCTCCTTGAGCACTATCCCCCTGTTGGGTTTCTTTGTAACTTTTTACTTGCTTGGTTTAACAGTATCTGGTGGCAAAACACCTGGCTTTTTGTCTCTTCTGTACTTCTACTTCTTGCTGAGCCAGGTCTCTTCTTCAGCAATAAACTTGCCTCTAGCTCAAGTTATCTGATCAGCAACATAAGAGAGTTCAACCCACTAAGAATCATCTTGATCATTACATTGATCTGCCCTCCGATCACCATATTGTTCATCATACAACTCTTCTTGAATAGGAGGAATGTTGTCATATGTGTACTCTTCAAGCCCCAATGGACCTCTGATTATATTGGCAACCCAAACAACATTCTCCCCTTTGATCATTGCATTCAACATTATCACCCTTGATTATTGCCTTCTCCCCCTGAATAGTTCAGCATTCTATCCCTTGATCAGTGCCTTCTCCCCCCAAATAGTCCTTCTCCTACTTTATGACTTCTTTAGTAAGGGAGTCTCTTCAGATACAGCCGCAGTCAGGGAGGTTTTGGCCTGATCCATCTTTTTATACAGATAGCTCGCTATCCTCTAAAATTTCAATGACACTCTCATTATCTTGAGAATGGAGTTCTGTTGGAATTTCCTCTCAATCTCTGCATTATCCATAGGAATTTGCAAACTTGTATCAACTATAGCTGGAGCATCTTCAATCATTTTATCAGGGACTTGCTCCCCCTCAATGAAGAAACCCAGCTATTCTTGAACTGATTGCACTGGCTCTCCTATAGTAGGTACAACCATCTGGGTAGTCTCCCCCTCAATCTCAACATTGTCCATATTGGCATTCAGGTCTTTAGCAGTATTATGCTGATCCATTCTGTTGAAGTGGCAGCAGAACTCTGTCCCACCTATCAAACATCTTGGAGTTCATTCTCCTTATGAGATGGATCAACAGAGTGTAGGGCTAAGAATAGTATTTTTTTTCTAAGCACACACACTTCTATTTATACTTGCCTCATATTTGAGAATGTGGAGAGGCACGTACCTGACGTGATAATCACGAAGAGATCAACAACTAAGATTTACCTCGGGAGATAGCCGCAATTAGAAGTCCCTAGTAGTATGCGTTGAGTGTACTTGACGCACTCGACGCACTCAATGCGTGGACACTTCGACTTTGTGCACTTGACGCCTGATGTTGTCTTAGTGCACTTGATGCCTAGAAACTTAGTCCATATCTTATTCGTTATCCTGCATGGATTAATACAACCTGCAACTAAAATGTATAGAGAGATACTGAAGCTATATCAAGTTCATCATACCTAATTCAAATTTGAAGGTGTTGAACTTGGCTTCATCTAGTGGCTTAGTGAATATATCAGTCACCTTCTTGTTTGTGGGGACAAACTCAAGACAAATGTCCTCACTTTCCACATGCTCTCTAATAAAATGATACCTAATCTCTATGTGCTTAATCCTACTATGAGATACAAGATTCCTAGTAATAGAGATTGCACTTGTAGAATCACAAAACATAGGAGTTCTACTTAGCTTGAGATTGTAGTCCAGGAGCCGATGCTGGATCCACAGTAGCTGTGCACAACAACTACCAGCAGAGATGTACTCTAATTCAGCTGTTGAGATGGTAATACTTGTTTATTTCTTGCTGCTCCAAGAGACCATTCTTCTTCCTGGAAATTGATAGGTATCAAAGGAGATTTTCCTGTCTTCTCTGCAACCATGCCCCGGGGGACTTGCTTCAACCCATATAAAGCCTTAAGATGGCTCCTTGTTCCAAACATATGTCTGGAACATCCACTGTCCAAGTACCATATTGGCATTGTATTGGTACTTGGACTACCCTATAAACACATATTAGTTTACATTACGAACCTAATGGGATTGGGTCTTAGGTTCATGTTAGCTTGAAAACGCACATGTCTACCTACAACAATCCTGTCAGGAAGACTTACCCTTGTCCTTAGCACACTAGGGTTGTGCCAACAATCAATGAAAAAGTGAACCACTATACCACAACACCAACATTCATGAATGTTGTATCTCCTCTTCTGAATAGCCCTTGAAGAGTGCAAGTTATCAATAACTGTCTGTTCAGAGGGGAGAGTAGCATCATTCTTCTTGTTTCTTTTAGTAATAATTTGAATAAAGGAGAGTCTGCCAGTATATGTACTTGGCTTACTTTGAGTTTCATCAACAGTGGTCTTCTTTGCTGCTGACATGCTATTAATGGCCTCAGAGATAGCTAAGCGAGGCTTACTGACTGACTTACCTGTGGTCAGGGTTTTTGCTGGAAGAACCTGATAATAAGCCACAACCTTATTCTTGAGTGTGGGGCTGGAGCACCAAATATAAATGGTCCATGATGGATCATCTGGATTTCCTCATGGGAAGCCTTCAGTGCACTCAAACCCATGCCCTTTCTATTTCCATTATAAGATACCCTTGTACTCTTATAAGAAGGATCCCATTCTTCCAGATACCATACATGCTGTCCTGGTCATACCTGTTGGAATGGAGGATTTCCTTGTGAAAAGTGGTCTAAGGCACTTCTAGAACTTTGCCTTTCCCTTTGGAATGGGAAGCTCTAGAGTTCCACTTGAACCCTAAACCTCTCTTATCCTTTTGAGAGGTAAAGGGGTCTATTAGTGGCAGCACTGTTTTGGGCTTTGAGAATTCAACCACTAACTTTCTATCTTTAAAGAGCTTCTCTTTAATATCCATAATGACCTTGTTCTTCTGGCTGATTGTCCCAATTTGGATGATTGAGATTGTCTTCAGTTGGCTAACTTCCCTCCTCATTTGAGTTAGCAAGGGTGCTGACTCAGACTATAGGGAAGTAGTTTGCTGTAGGAAGACAATCTCTTTAGCTTGTCTCTTAACAAGCCATTTGCTACTCTTTAGAGCATCCAGAATTGCGCCATACTTGTCAATCAATTGATTGACATCATCTTCAGAATCTGAACCATCCATCCCACTGGATGAAGTGGATGCTTCAGAGTCTGAGCCAGACTCATAGATAGAAGGAGAGCTAAGGATAAAATGTAACTCATCGAGAATATTATTGTCCTGATTTTCTTCTGATAGAGCCACGAGACTGAATTCCTCATCCTCTTCACAATCACTATCAATAGAGGATAGTGGAGCCCTTATTCCTAATGGGGTAGCCGGCTGATCTGCTCCTTCTTCAATGTACATGAGACCAATGTAGGCCTCTTCTTCATCTGATTCTGAAAATTCAGAATCACTGTCTGATAAACAGACTTTTTTCTTGGCCAAGAATCTCTTCTCAGTCTTCTTGTCCCTGTGATGTTTTTTTCCTTCAGACTTCATCTGCTCCTTCCTCTTAACTGGACAGTCAACAATGACATGTCCACTCTTGTTGCAACAGTAATAAACAATATTATACTTAACATATTGTTCTGTTTGGAGTCATACCTTTCCCCAGAGGGGTCATTTCTGGATTTGTCTTTAAAGGAGTAGGTCTTCTTTGATGTGGAGCTAGAAGAGCCATTATTCTTCCATTGTCTCCTCCTGCTCAGCAACTTCTTGAACTGCTTGGAGAACAGTGTTAGTTCTCCATTTGACAGCTCATTTTTAGAGTACCTGGGATCTGAGCTTTCTGAATATGCAACTCTTATTGGTGGAGTATTTTCCCTGCTTCTTCTTGTGGCTTCAGCTTTGAAGGCCACAGTATTCTCTTTGTCAAGAGAACTGATAGTATCCTCTTCAGCCTTCCTGGAGTTTAGCTGCATCTCATGGGATAACAACTTCCCAAACTAGTTCTGAGGCAATATGTTCGCCAAGTTGCCAACTTCTGTGATGACACAAATCTTGATGTCACATTATTTATTGAGAGATCTCAAGAACTTGTCATTAAGTTCATAGCTTGTGAATTGTCTGCCATAGGTGATCAGACTGTTCACAATCAAGAAGAACTTCTCATAACATTCAGCTATGTAATCTTTCCAGCCTTGTTTGAAGGTTTCCCATTGTTGATTCAAGAGGGATTTCCTGTCATCCCTCACCTCCTCTATCCCTTCCATATAAATAATAAGAGAATCCCACATCTCTTTAGTTGTTTTGCAATGAACCATCTTCTGGAGGGTGAAGTCATCTATGACACTAACAATGATGTTTTGTGCCCTCTTATCCATAGTTGCCAAAATGACTTCATCCTTAGTCATTTCAGTATACTTCTTTGGACTCTAGACATTGGCATCTAGGACAGAGACCTAAATGAGGATAAAAGGTCCTTCTTAGACTATAATGCAGATCCTAGGGTCTGAGGCTTCCATGAATAGCCTAACATTTTCTTTCCAAATTCCAAAGTTTTCTTTTCTATAGATAGGGAGCTTCATGGAGCTCAACTCCTTGTGGTTCACACCTGAATCCATGGAGTTAATCATTAACTATTTTTGGAGATCTATTCAAATGTTAAGTCCTTTTTGAATAACATCTCTCTAATACCACTTGAAAGTCTTTGTTTCAAGAGTAGCTATACACCTAGGGGGTGAATAGGTTTCTTAGTCTTTTTGACTACTTTCTTAATTTAGTGTATTGAGTGTTAAGTAATTTAGCTTGCTTTCAAGAACACAAAATAACACTCTAGTATTTATAGTGGTTCCCCAAGATATAGGTACATCCATTGTCCCTCCTACCTTTCTAACAGTATGTTAGACAAGTCAATTTTCTATAATCTCAGCTCAAAGAGCTTACAACACAGATCTGTCAGGATCTATCAGATTTCCTTCAAGTCCTATCTCAGGCCAAAGCCCTACAACTCAGAGTAAATGTTACTCCTACAGCTCAGTGATCTACAGATCACCTACCTCAGACTTAATCAAAAGTCCTACAACTCAGGATAGGAGGATAGCCCTACACTCAGAGAGTATAACTCTCATACAACTCAGATCTGATTCAAATCCTACCTTAAGCCAAAGACCCTACCTCAAATTTTCAACAGAATCCTATCTCAGGCACACAGTCCCTACCTCAGATTCACATCTAAATCATACCTCTCAGCCTTTATATTTTAGGCTTACAACTCAGATTAAGATTGATCCTACAGAATGAGTATGGTGTTGATGATATATGACTCTAGATAAATGATTCTCTGAGGCTGCCTTCCTGGACTGAGTGAATTCAACCCTAAATTTGACTCCAGATAAATTGTCATCTGAGCCTTCTTCTTCCCGAGCCGAGAAAGCTTAGTCCTATCTTCTTCACATCAACAAGATGGTTGATCTTCAAGTTTGTTTTTCTTGAGCTGAGAAGTAATTGCAGAGTACTGACTCTAGAGAAATGATTCTCTGAGCCGTCTTCCTGAACTGAGAAAACTCGACCCTAACTTCTTCACAGCACCGAGGAAGTAGATCTACATGATGGTTCTGATTGTGCTGGGAAGATACCTGAAGTATCCCCGCAACTTGTTCTTGTTCAGAAGACAAAATTTCTTATCTTGTTGTTGAAGACAAATTAGTTCTTCAATGTTTTTGTTTCTTCAACATCTAACTTCTATTTGTTGATCACAGGCTTACTGTAAGAGCAAGTTCTTAGCAATCTTCCACTTAGTTGAGAGGAAGAAGATGACCAAAAAACTACGTCTCCTAAAAGCTCCTTTTTCTTATTTCTCGGGATTCTGCTTTTGTATCCCGCCGTCCAACGACTCTTTTTGCAGTATGAACTACCAGAGTTGGTAACTGCGATACTTCTTTTGCATTAAATGTCATACTAAAGGTAAGCAGCACTTTTTGTCATCTAGCATGCAAAACCCGCGACATTTGAATTCTTGCCGACGTCAGCATGACTAAGCGCTTTTGGACTTAGTAATTTCCAGACAATCTGCATAGGCATTGGGTGAAGAATTGTTACTTAACGCAAAAGTACTTAGCAGTATTCTGCATCTTCAGGCGTTGAGTGATCCTTCATCACTCAACACATTTGACTTGAATTTTATAGTCTAACTATTAAGGCATTGAGTGACCCTTCGTCACTCAATGCTTCTGAACTTGGTTGAAATTTCTCTACATGAAGGCATTGAGTGAAGCTTCCACACTCAACACTTTCTGACTTAGCCTGACTTCTTGATGAGTAGGCGTTGAGTGAACTGTCTTCACTCAACGCTTCTATCCTTAGACAAATTTCTTGTCAGCAACACTACATCTTTGACTGCATGTAGTTCTGTCAACACTTTTAGGCTTCTAGCGTTGAGTGAAGTAAGCTCACTCAACGCTTCTGGACTTAGTATATTTTCTGCCTGTCTAGAAACCAGTCTTCTTGATTGAGGCATTGAGTGGCCAGTCTTCACTCAGTGCTTCTATACTTAGACATAATTTCTGTTGAGTAGACGTTGAGTGAACTGTTTTCACTCAACGCTTCTGTCCTTAGACAAAATTCTAGTCAGCATTACTGAGGCTATGACTGTAGTGTGTTCTGTCAACGCTTTTGCTCTTCTGGTGTTGAGTGAAGTGAGTTCACTCAATGCTTTTGGACTTAGCCAGTTTTCTGCATGTTCAACAACATATCTTTGGTATAACATCCATTATAACCCTGACTGCCTATCTAATCAATGTAACATAGTACAACCCGCATATAATGAACTTGAACATATATTAATAATTCACTTCACGAACGCCTCACGTCGTTCTGGGCATGAGTTTTGCCTCAAAGAAAATCCCAACCTTATATTTTAAAATAAATCTTGATTCAAACGGCGATGAGACGCACCAATTCTTTTTTCCAGAAAAATCGGTCAATATTAATTTTAAAGGTGCAATTCTTAATTGAAAAAAATTAGAAAAATATGAGTTCTCTTCCGAAGGATGCTAAATTTTTATAGAGCATCTATGAGCTCCTCAAATGTCCCTATAAGTTTTTCCATATATTTTTTAAAATATTTTAGGGTCCTTCATTTGGCTAAATAAACTTTATTTAGGGATTTAAAAATATGAAGTAATTTTATAAAAATCCCCAAAAATTCTTAGTGATAGACCTCATAGTAGGGAATAACTTTCTTGTTCAAAACTTTTCACCTAGAAGCATAGATTATTCTCAAAAATTCCAAAAGTTTATTGTTTAGTTTGGAGTGCCAATAGCCGATCTTGATCATGATTAAAGGGCTGAGATCGAGCCTTATATTGTGCTGGATGGTTCTTCCACCACAACGAAGCTGGTGCAAATCCTCTACGGGGCTCTAAAAATTTGGAGGGGAAAGGGATTAATAATCCCTGGCCATCTGAACTCCTGATGGAGATCAGACGACATCTAGAACCCTAGGGTGGTAGAAGTGTACATGCCTCTACCACCGCTGGCCAATAGCCATCCACTCATGATGCACCTACAACTATCCGGGGGGGGGGGGTAAAGAAGGAGGAGGAGGAGGAGAGTATCCACCTGTCGTGGGGGCTGCTGGGAGCTATCAATGAGGTTGATCATGAGAGGGTGGTGAAGGTGGTAGGGTTCAGGTTGGGATTTTCCAGCAGGGGGTGGCTCCAACGTTAGGTGGGGGTGCTCGACTGAGCTCAAGGGAGGTGTGAAGAGCTGCTGGGGAGGGGGCTTATATAGAGTTGGGGAGGAGCCCCTTTCCTCCCTCAACGATGGCGTGGGATTAATCCCTCCTTCAGAAGGGATTAACTAGCCTCCTCTAGATGATGTTCATCCAAGGGAAGAGTGCTGTCATATGGTAGTGATGGGGGGAGGGCTTGGTATTGGGCTTGGTGGGGACTTTTGGAAATATGGAGGAGGGGGAGAAGTTTGGGACTCCTCTTGGACCAAAGCCCACACCCATAGGGGTTTGCTATTTTTTCAAGCCTTTATAAGGGTGGAGGGAGGGGGTACAACTACTTTGGAGAGTTAGGATAGTGAAGCCCCTCTTTTAATTTTTCAAAATATGATTTTAGAAGGGTTTAACCAAAGTTAACCCTAGGGTGGGTCCCCCACGTGGGTCAAGGTCAAATTGGGTCCAAGTCATCAGGGGACGAGTTAATGTTGGGGTATTAAAGTAATATTGGTGTGTGCATGCTTTTTAGTGTACAATAAAGCTTGATTTGACACAGTTTGACCACTCAGTGTCGGAATCGATCACAACAAACTTCCTTGGTCTTGTTTTGATTATATGAGTCCAATAAAACTGACCGAGGTCAATTTTGAGTTTATTTACCCAATATTCTAAATCGCACATTGTGGAACGCTATATAACCTAAAACGATCATATTCTTCGTATGACTTCTGATGGATACGAAACAAGTCTCATTGCACTCGTACTGACTATATGAGTATATAGTAACTGACAGAACTCAAATCAGAGTTCATATGCTCAATATCCAAAATCTACGTAGTCATGATGCACTACGTAAAACAGTTATATTCACCATATAAACTCAGATTGAAACAAAACAAAATGAGTCCCATTGCACTAACATTGACTATACGAGTTTATAGGGATTGACAAAACTCAAATCAGAGTTATTATGCTTAATATCCAAAATATTCAGAGTCATGACACACTACACAAAACAGTCATATTCACTAAATGACCTCCGATCAAAATGAAATGAGTCTGATTGCACTTATATTGATTATACAAATCTATAGGGACTGATAGAACTCAAATAAGAGTTCATATACTCAATATTCAAAATCTATATTGTCGTGACAAACTATATAAAATAGTCATATTCACCATATGACCTCAGATCGAAACAAAACGAGTCTTGTTTCACTCATATTGACTATACGAGTCTATAGGAACTGACAGAATTCAAATCGAAGTTCATATGCTTAATATCAAAAAATCATGCCACCTCCCACCTTCTAGGGTCTTGGGTAGGGGTTCGAGTGACTTTTATTGGGTTCACTAGGGTTTTAGTGACCCAATAAAAGTCTGGATGTTATAATCTAATAAAACAAGAGGATTTTTGTCGTCAAAAATTTGCTTAAAGTAGAGGGTGTTGTGAATGTGACATACTTGGGGGAATAGCTCTAGGTACCTCTCTCGGACGAGAGTATCCGGTTCCCATGTGTACTTGTCTCGTCTGTAGTTTCACCACAAAATCTTGACCATCGTGATAGTTTTATTCCGCAGGTCCTTGACCTTGGAATCCAGTATCCTTATTGGATCTTGCCAAATAGATCAGTCAAACTATATCGATGCGGGCAGTGTAGGGAGGTGCTGATCTGGTTGCCAAAGAACACGTCTCCGTGAAAAAACATGAAATATATTGTGAAGATTTCCCAATTATGGGAGCAGGGCTAATCAGTATGTGACTGGGCCGAATCGTTCTATGATCCGGTGTGGGCCCACATAGTTGGGGGGGGGGGGTCTTGCTTCTTCTGCTTCTTTATCTGGGAGAATTCATGCATGGGTGTTATTTTCAAGAATACCATGTCTTCCACACAAAACTTTACATGTCGATGTCGCGCATCATAATATTTAGCCCGTCGTCTCCACGCTTCCCACATCCAATCTTGAATTAGCCATTTTGCACTATGGTATCATCTATGTAAGCAACTCCTAGGACTTTAGGGTCCTCATCTTGAGCCAAAGATAAAGGAGTCTGGCAACGTCTTCCATATAGAGCTTCATTTGGAGCCATCTTGATGCTATCTTGGATGCTGTTGTTGTATGAGAATTCCACGAGTGGTAGTAGCTGTTCCCAAGGGTCGTTGTGCTCTACTATGCACAGTCGGAGTAGTTTCATAGTTCGATTTGTTATTTCAGTCTGTCCGTCAGTCTGGAAGTGGAATACGATGTTGAAGGATAATTTGGTACCTAAATAAGCTTGCACCCTCCTCCATTCCTTCGAAGTAAAGTGCCCATCGTGGTCAGACACGATGGACTTGGGTACTTCATGAAATCAGACTAGCTACTCTATAAATAGTCTAGACAGAACATCAACAACATCATTATGTCGATTTGGAATGAAATAAGCAATCTTCGTGAGGCAGTACACAACGACCTATATGGAGTCATTTCCTGTATGAGATCGAGGTAGGTTGTGGGCAAAGTCCATAAAAATGGCTTCAAATTTCCACTCAGATATTGGCAAGGGTTGCAACAAACCTCCTGGGTTGTGGCACTCAGCCTTGACCTTCTGATAAGTCTAACATCATGTCACATAGTCGGTGTCCTCTTTCTTCATGCCTAGCTAATACAAAGTTCTATATAGATCAATATACATGTTTACTATACCAAGGTGGATAAAGTACCTTGACTGGTGTGCTTCACGAATTATCTCCTCCTTGATTCCCCCGGTAGAGGGAATGAACATATGGTACCTATGTCATCTTGTATGTTATAGTCATCTTGCACACAATCTCATAGAGTTTGGATGATTGGGGTTGTCTTTGGATCGATCTTTTGTGTAGCATGTATCTAGTCCCAGATATCGCATTGAATATCCATTTGATATATCTGGGCTTGGTACTCTGCTGGGTTCCTGCATGCATTGGGGATAATGCTCAGATCTGCTAAGGATCTGATCAACTCTTCTGGTATCAGCTCCATCCAGCTCCCAACTACTGAGTGCTAGTGACTCAAGGTGTCCACAACTTTGTTACCTTACTGGGATGGTATTGGAGGGCAAAGTCATGGTTGCACAAAAATTCTAACCACGCTATCAGAGATTTAGCTCCTCCTGAGTGAAAATGCATTTGAGGATTTTATGGTCGAAGAAGATCTCACATCTTACTCCAAACAAGCAATGCCTCCAGATCTTGAGAGCGAAGGCTACCATACCCAACTCCAAGTCATGAGTTGTGTAGTTAAGCTCATGCGGCTTCAACTACCTTAATATTTAAGAGACTACCTTGTTGTGCTGCATCAGTGCAACCTCCAATCCTTTCAGAGATGCATCAATGTAGATTTGGAACCCTTCGGTTCGTGAGGGAATTGTAAAAATCAGAGTAGAGGTCAGGCTATTTTTTAACTCGACGAACTTGTTGAAAGTTTTGAAGTCAAAGTGGGGGTTGATCAGGTAGACCGCGGGTCTGGGCGGATAGTATTGCAGATTGATGGTTCGGCCTGAGCGGTCTGGTAATTGCGTCATGGTGGTGTGTTCTTGAAGGCAACCAAGCGAATTGGCTAAATATCCACAGTCTGGGTGGACTGGCGGTGCAGTTCACTAGTTCCAGCGGGCTTGCTTTGGTGGACAGGTTGGGCGAGCTGCTGTGTGTCTGCATGTTCCAACAAAGTGGTGGTAGTCTTGGTTTTGTTCCAAGTACCAGGCAAGCTCCGTCTTATGGAGCGGACTGCGCAGACTGATTTCCTTATCCGACAAGTCCAGCAGTTGTCTTTCTGCAGTCTTGGTTGTGGGCGTGTTTGTGCAGGTTGGAGCATGTCCGTGGGCTGTGTGGACTAGATCTGTGTCCGGTTAGTTGGGCGGACTTGGGTAGTCTCTGCAGTGTCATTGCTGGTAATCAAGTCAGGCCACTTTATGCATGTTGGGCTGGCTTCCGGCTTGTCGCGACGGACTGTGGTTTGTATCCGCAGATTTGTGCGGATAAACTTTGTGCTCTTCGCGAGCTCGGGTGGTGTTCCTATCGATGGGGCGGTGACCATACTCCTCTCCGTGCCTATAAATAGGACCCCCCATCACAACATCTTTAACTGAGTGAACAGTAAGTCTTCTCGCAGAAAGTTGCTGCAGACCAGATTTTCTATCCGCGTGGGTTGAAGAGCTAAACCGGTTTCTGCTATGCAGGTTGTGAGGACATCACTAAAGGACTAGGGACTTGGTTCTGAGGTTGGTGCGGATTCTGCGACTTCAATCGACAGTTTACAGCAGGTCGCTTGCGACCAGCGGTTTTTCTCTTCTGCAACTTGTTCTTCTGTTCAATAAGTTGTCCGCCTCTGGGCGGCTTGTTTAGTCCGGTGGTAGCAGTCCGCTCACTCTGGAGTCTAGGCGACTTCGCGGTGAAGCAGCTTGTAGTTTGGTGGACAGAGTTCTTTCTCATCACTAGAATAACAGGCAGTCCGCTCGACTTGTTGCGGTCTTGCGAGTAGGCATCCTCAGCGGACTTCGTAGCTGTTAGCAGTAGTGCCGACGACTTGTACCTTGAGTCGGTTTGATTTGGACTTGTATTTTTCTGCTTTCTTTAGATTCTTTGGCAAGCATGTCTCATCATGTATGCCCTGCTTTGTAAAGAAGTTTATTGATAATTCAAGATTCTTGCTCTATTTTGTGCATCTGATTTACTTGACTCAAGACGGCTGAGTGTTCTTTCGCCTAGATTCCCATTTTCCGCAATATCAAATTTTTAACATGACATCAGAGGGAACAGTGGCCTGAGCAGTGATTAACCATCAACTTCCTTTTTTTGCTTCCGTGAGTCCAAGAATCTAGGGTTTGTGCTGTTAACCCAGAAATCGGCGATCCTTCCCAAGGTGGCCAGCTGGCTAGTCGCGACCCTTAGGTTCTCCCTTTCGATCGCGACAAGTCCCCGCGTATGCGGACAGTTTTCCTTGTCCGCCTAGGTTTCCTAGCAACCGCGTGCCCTGCGGGACGGCGGGCTGTTCCCATGGCTCACCCTCGCGGGACGTGCGGTTAGGTCCGCTAATCGTGCAGTGCTTTTCCTTGCAGGAGTTCGCCAACAGCACCACCGGGAGCGACCTCCTAATCAGCCCAAGGAGCGGCAGTCTCCTGCCGCCATCTGTCGGGGTCGCCCACCAGGGGCGACCTCCCTGCTGCCCGAGAGGCGGCGGCCTCCTGCCGCCGTCTGTCGAGGCCGCCCACCCGGGGCGGCCTCTGCCCGCCAGCCGGGCGGACTCCCCCTGGAGTCCGCCCAGGCCGCCCGCAAGGGGGCGGCCAGGCCCGCCGGGCGGACTCCCCCTGGAGTCCGCCCAGGCCGCCCGCTAGGGGGCGGCCCCGGCGTCCCGCCGGGCGGACTCCCCCTGGAGTCCGCCCAGGCCGCCCGCTAGGGGGCGGCACCGGCGACCAGCAGGGCGGACTCCCCCTGGAGTCCGCCCAGGCCGCCCGCAAGGGGGCGGCCAGGCCCGCCGGGCGGACTCCCCCTGGAGTCCGGCCCAGGCCGCCCGCTAGGGGGCGGCCCCCGACGACCAGCCGGGCGGACTCCCCCTGGAGTCCGCCCAGGCCGCCCGCAAGGGGGCGGCCAGGCCCGCCGGGCGGACTCCCCCTGGAGTCCGCCCAGGCCGCCCGCTAGGGGGCGGCCCCGGCGTCCAGCCGGGCGGACTCCCCTGGAGTCCGCCCAGGCCGCCCGCAAGGGGGCGGCCAGGCCTGCCGGGCGGACTCCCCCTGGAGTCCGCCCAGGCCGCCCGCTAGGGGGCGGCCCCGACATCCAGCCGGGCGGACTCCCCCTGGAGTCCGCCCAGGCCGCCCGCAAGGGGGCGGCCAGGCCTGACGGGGCGGACACCCCCTGGAGTCCGCTCAGGCCGCCCGCTAGGGGGCGGCCCCGGCATCCAGCCGGGCGGACTCCCCCCGGAGTCCGCCCAGGCCTCCCGCAAGGGGGCGGCCAGGCCTGCCGGGCGGACTCCCCCTGGAGTCCGCCCATGCCGCCGCTAGGGGGCGGCCTCCGGCCTGCCGGGCGGACTCCTCCCGGAGTCCGCCCAGGTCGCCCGCCAGGGGTGTCCTCTAGTTCTCTCCAGGAGCCTCCTTCCGCTTGCTTCATCAGTCAAAGTGGCGGACGCAAAATCTCAGTCCGCGGAGTCCGCGCAGGTCGTCATGCTGATGTCACTGGGCCCCGCTTCTAGAAGAACTCCCCCGGGCCTATAAATAGCCCCTGAAGCCTCTCATTCAGGGATCCTGGGGGTGGAGACAAGTCTTGCCAGCTCCCCCTGCGGACTCCGTTTTCCAGTCCGTCATCACCTCTCCAGCAAGCTCAGCGGACTCAGTTTCCTGTCCGCGCAGTCCTCCACAGCTCTTCAGCAGCTTGCCAGCAGACTCTGCAGACTCAGTTTCCCAGTCCTCCAGCAGCTAGCAGACTATTTTACTTGGTCTCTGGCAGCTTCTCTTCTCTGCTTTCTGGCAACTTCTTCTCTCTTAGCCGCCAGCTTCTCCTTGTACCCCTTTTATTAATTTGTTGTAAAGGTGTACTTGTAAGCTTGTAACCTCTAGCTTTTAATAAAAGGAAAGCCCGTCGCAGGAGTGGCATTTAGGCCGCGACGGGCGAAGTGTGTTGTTTCCGCTGCTAGCGGCCCCCTCTTCTCTCCTCTGCTCAGCAAGCCTTGCTCCTCTGCTCAGCAAGCCTTTCTCCTCTGCTCAGCAAGCCTTGCTCCTCTGCTCAGCAAGCCTTGCCCTCAGCTCGGCTCAGCTCTCCTCGGCTTTCAACCTGCAAGCGCAACCGTTGCAATTACTATCTGCTCGACCACTCCTGGTCCCCCTCTTCTTTCTCCCTTGACCAACCCTCTCTGTTGATCAAGGCTCGCCTCTTCTCTCAAGCCTCTCCCTTCCTCCGCAACCTTCTCCTTCCTCCTCACCTAGCCTGTGAGGCCCAATCACCCCCTCGATGATAGCTGTCCCCCCGGTGCCGTTTTTGCGCATCAACATTTGGTGCGGTGAGCGTGGACCCGAACAGCTCACGCGCAAACCTTCAGATCAGAACAGGCAGTGAAAGCAACAACTAATCATGTCAGACCATCAGTCAGCCGAGAACCATGCTCCAAGTCCCAGTGAAGATCCTCTCTGGGAAGCCTTTGAGCAGTCGCGTCGAGAGAATGCTCAACAGTTCCAAGCTATCAACAAAGTTCTTGCTGCTATAACGCAGCGATTGGACGCTCATCCAGCAGCTGGTCCAGCTGCTCCAATCAACCCAACACCAACAGCAGAGCGTCAGCAAGCTTACTCTCAAGCTTGCCCGTCGTTCTATCCCCGTACACTCCAACCTTTCCGCAAGGGCCTGCAGCTCCTTTGCGGACTCAAGATGAAGAGTTCGCTGCTCGCCATAACTTCTTCCGGGAAGCAGCCGGGGAAGTTCCAGCTAGAGTTCTCAACTTTCAGGGAAGTCATCCCCTACCCTTCAGCTCCTGCCCCTGCTCCTCCTGCAGCGGCTTTTCCTTGTTATCCTCATGCTCCTTTTGCAGCTGCAGCTTATGCTCCTTTTATCCCTATGCTGTAGAGAGCAAAGAATCCCCCGGAGAGG
>JBBWWR010000048.1:0-147820 GCA_039583875.1 Platanthera guangdongensis
GCTCCGATGCTCGAAATCTTCAACGGAGCATAGATTCGGAAAGCTCTCGACGAGAGCTACGCAATCGTGCTAAGTTTTTCCCGTTTCGTGAGTTTTTCTCGTTAAAGTTTTTTGGCCCTAACCTCTATTTTGCCCAATTTTCGTGTAGATTCCAACTCCTCCCGCCTTCTCTTGTCCCGATCTATGACGAGGAGCGATTCAGAGACCTTTTCAGGAAAAACCAAGGCAAGTAGTGGTTTTTCCCTCCTCCCTCCTCTTTCGATCACGGTAAAAACTTTCTAATCTCCGTTAATAAATTATTTTTGACATGTTGTCATGCTTAGATCGCGTTTTCAAATGCTCTTCATTTTTTAAAATATCGATGATCATTCCGATTCGTTCCGATTTGTATGTATGTCTTGATTTTTCCACTTGAAATCCACTCGTACAACTAATTTTGTTATACTAAACTAACCACGTAGCGTCGCAAATAATATTTGTGTTGCGTTTCCTCGAACGATTCACGTTGTTGGATTTTGATCGTCCCTTAACCGCTATGTAGGTCGTGGTAAAGTGTATTTAAGTTCGTAAATTCATCGTAAAGGTTGTTCACTAGATTAGTGGGCCTCCGGTTAGCGAAGCTTGTGTGTCGAGATTGTTCGGCAAGTCGAATTGATTTTTTTTAGCATGACACGTTTACCTTGGTTAAATTCGCTCTTTAAGTCTAGTAATGTCTAGTCGGGTCCGATGTGGCAAGTCTTGAGGTATAAGTCATGGTTTTATAGGCTGTGGGTGTTAGTGGACTAGACCACTTCCGCAGCGCCCGTTTTCTTTAAATTGGTACCTTATGGAACTCTACCTGAGTTTTGGCTTGGGTGTCTGTCGGTGTACTGTTGGAGCGATCTCCCACCGCAGTTGCTGGAAATTTATCTGTGGGGGTGTGTCAGGATGTGAGACCACCTCGCCCTTGTTCATGGTAGTGTTTGATTTCTTTGGGGGCGCTGGAAGAAATGCCTTCCCCCTTAGTCACCGGGCGTTTTCGGTGTTCATAAGTGGCTAATAAATTATCGAAAATTTTCCTTATGATTTATTCATGTTTCCACCTTATAGCTTCGTGCATTTGGTGTAGTTTGGTGTACGTGACGATTCACGTAAGTGTTTTTTTTATTATGTACAATTCTTTTCATACGTTACTTTCAGTACTGTTGGTCTTGGGTTGGTACCCCTATTGACCTTTTTTTACTTTTGCTTGTTTTATGTCACTACTTGTACCTTCTTGTTGAGGTGTTCTTTCTTTGGAATGTCTGAGGTTCAGAGTAGTAGCAGGTAGTGGAGCTTGAGTTGGTGATTTGCAGCATTGCAGTTGCAACTGAGATCCCCTCCCTCACCGTTGTGAGGTAGTTTTGTTCGGTATTGTATCCACAATGTACCTGATTTGAAGAAGCCCCTGGACAAGCTAAGGTCAATAGACAATGTATTTGATAAAATCTTCAAGTTGTACTTGCAGCTATTCCACGCTAAGTGCACACCAATGTCAGGGTGCAGTAGGTCAATATACACGGGTCTGCACGACGTAATCCCTCGTTGAGCAAATCAGTGTGTTGGCCTACGTGTACTCTCTCTATTGGAGTGCACTTACTTTCAAGTACAGGGCTGTGATCTTGCAGGAGCAGACAAGGAGTAAGGATGGGTCAAGGAGCACAACATGGGTGGAAAGACGAAAATTCGTCTAAGTACAATTTGACGAGAATCACCAAGTGATTCTCGCCGATTCGGCGAGAATCACTAGTGATTCTCGCCGACTCTTTCCGGCTACCTCAAAACGGTGCTAAGTAAGATTCGGCGAGAATCACTAGTGATTCTCGCCGAACCCATCGCTGAGCAGATCATGAATACCAAGTAATATTCGTTGAGAATCAATAAGTGATTCGGCGAGAATCACTAGTGATTCTCGACGAATCGTCGAGAATCACTAACTGATTCTCGCCGATTCGTCGAGAATCACCTGCGATTCTCGCCGATTCTTACTTAGCGATTTCTCTGGAAGCTGCTGGACCGGATTCTGCCGCTCGACTATTTTGAATCGTATTTCGGGATTCTTCTTGTAGGTCCTACAACGGTCAAATTGAAAGTATCTACAGTATATATATACGGGTATTTTGAACAGTAAAATCACACAGAAAAGAAGCTGAGCACGATCAAACCCTAAAATCGCGAGTTCCGCTCCGCCGCCGTCGTCGTCGCTCGAGCAAGTTAGCCGCCGCTGTTGATCGCGTTTCTTCCCGATCTCCGGCGATAGAAGCTTAGCAAAGCTTGGGTCTCACGAGTCTATCCAGAGATCCCTTGTCTCTCGATTTGTTGACCGGGAAAAACTCCCCCGTCCGAATCGATCGAGACGACCGATCCTAGAGTGACCGTTGGTAGACCTAGTTTGCTTCGCTACGAAGTTTGGATCTCAAAGTACAGCAGCCGCACTCCGTCGTTGCCGCCGATCCCGAACCAAGTCGCCGCTCGTATTGTCGCCGCCGGTTCAGGGGAGATCCTCTCCAAGAGAGATCTAGGGTTGTAGACTCTTCGTTGACTTCACGAACACGTCGTCTAACGAAGAGGAACACTGTAGTCTCCAAACGAAGTTTGTATCTCGTGTACATTCTAGATTTACTTTTGTTGTAAATGAACGTTTGTTCCGTGTTGTAAGGGTTGGGTGCAACCCGGTTAGTGGGAGTGTTGACTCCTACGTGTGGAAGGGTTCCTTCCGATAGTGCAAGGATTGGATTTAAATCCTGTTGGAGAAGTGACCGAGTCGTCCCTTGTTGGGAGATAGGTCGAAGGGGGAAAGTGGATGTACCCAAGTCGGGGAACCACTATAAATTGCCTGTGTATTCTGTGTGTTGTGCTGTTTATTTTTATTGTGCAGGTACATTCGTAAATTCCGCAAAAACGCTGCACGTCACCTATTCCCCCCCATACGTGAAGATTGTTGACACTAGGTGGACTTACAAGTGGTATCAGAGCGAGGTTCCTCATCAAAAAGGTTAACACCTTGAGTTGAATCCTGCCTCTAGTGTCAACAAGGAGGCAAACATCTACTATAGACGGGCTCAAGTTCTCTGGCAAGATCCCAGTGTGCACCAGGCTCAACTTTCCTATCTGGAAGGAAAGGATCAGGTTCTACATGGAAGCAGTGGATCCTCGACTCTTCATGATCGTGCAGGAGGGACCTTATGTCCCCACTAAGGCCTCCACCATTGATCCCACCAAGAAAGTGCCAAAGACACTTTCTAAAATGGACAAGGACGAGATGGTGCTAGTGGGACTTGACATGAAGGCACGAAACATTCTGGTCAGCGCAGTTGATGACTCTATGATGCAAAACTTCAGCAACTGCAGGACAGCACAGGAGATCTGGCAGTGCCTGATCATCCTAATGGAGGGCACGGATGAAGTGAGGGATGATCGGAGATCCCTCCTGAACCAGAAATATGAGGCCTTTAGACAAGGGCCTAAGGAAGAGATCGGAGTCACATACGAGAACTTCCTCAAGATTGTCAACGCCCTCAAAGGCTACGGAAGAGTGTTCACTAATGGTGAACTCAATGATAAATTCCTTAGGTCCCTTACTAAGGAATGGGACACAAAGATCTGCGTCATCAGAGAGTTTGGCAGACTAGCTGAAACTGATCCACAAATTCTGTTTGAGAAGCTGATGTCCTATGAGCTTCAACTGAACACCAGAAAAGCCGAAGAAGAAGCAGAGAAGGCGGCAGCCAAAGAAAAGACTGTGACTCTAAAAGCCAGTCACTCCAGAAAAGGCAAGGGTGCGGTTTCGTACCGTGCCAGGAAAAAGGATGAGGAGGAGGACTCCGAGCCATGCTCATCCAGCTCAGAGCTATCGGAGGAGGATTTCTCCCTCATCACCCGAGAGTTCAAGAAGTTCCTTGTAACGCCCCGAAACTCAAAGGAGCAAAGGGGGACGTTTTGGGCCAGTTTTGGTTTCTGGCTGAAGGCACACGGCCTGGGACACGGGCGTCTCCCAGGGCGTGTCAAGCGTGTGTCGACACTTAGCCGCGAAGTCGTCGAGTTATTCTCGACGATTCGTCGAGAATGGGCACACGGCCTGCGACACGGGCGTGTCGCAGGGCGTGTCGACCCGTGTCGACACTTAGCCGTGAAATCGTCGAGTTATACTCGATGATTCGTCGAGAATGGGCACACGGACTGCGACACGGGCGTGTCGCAGGGCGTGTCGACCCGTGTCGACGATCGTCAAGGTGAAATCGTCGAGATTCACTCGACGATCGTCGAGTCAAGGCACACGGCCTAGGACACGGGCGTGTCCAAGGCCGTGTCATCGAGTCGTCGATCTCCACTCGACGAAATGTCCCGTGTACACGGCCTGGGGGCCCAGGCGTGTCAAAGTGACACGGGCAAGGACACGGGCGTGTCCTAGAACCCGTGCAGTGCTCGGGTTGGAAACGGGGGAAAAATCATGGGGTACACGGCCGGCTACACGGCCGTGTCAGCTGGAACACGGGCGTGTCAGCTCGAACACGGGCGTGTTCGATACCCGTGTGCGTGTCCAGGAGATTCGATTTTGACGGCGAATGCGGCACACGGCCCTGGACACGGGCGTGTGCCAGGCCGTGTTCGGTCCAGATTGGGCATTTCAGCCCCGAATCAAAGCCGTTCGTTTCCTTGATTGAAGATCCAATGGCTGGGGGTTGTTCCTGGGAGGATATACCCGGGAGTTGACTTGAAATCCATCATTTTCTTACCTTTTCATCTCTCCAAACCCTTGGAGAAAGAAGAGCTAAGACAAGAGGAAGAGGAGCTAGATCCGCCATTGGAGGAGCTTCGGAGCTCCGAATCGCAAGCCGACTCCGGATCCACGGAGGCAACGCAAGTGCGGTGATTTCTATTCGATTACTTTTCAATGGCGCCAAAGAGGAACGCAAGGGTAACGATCCTCATCTTGAGCACTAATAGCTCTCTTTCTTAGCATAGGAAGCCCGCTCTCGCGAGTTTGCGGAGAGTTGGAGGCGTTCCTTCGGGTAGATATGTAAAGTCCCCGTTGTTTAGAGTTCGTATGCGAGAACGGACATAGGCATTTTGGTTGAAGCCTACCCGGACATGTTAGTCCGGATCGGTGATGTTGCATTGCATAAGGCCGGAGAAGACTCCGTGCTATTGGTTGTTTTCGGGTTTTCTACGCGGTAGAATGCAGCAGGGAGCCTTGGGGACTAACCCAAAGGTGCACCCGGAAAACTGGGCGGATACGAGATCTTGCCAACTTGGAGGCCTGAGAGCCAACTTGAACATAACAGAGTTATGTGATTTGCGGTAGAATGGGACTAGGTGAAAGTTTGACCCGCGCAAATGGCTTAAATTGTCGTTGCGAAGTGAGCACGGGTTAGATGGAGCCGTACCCGCTTTATGTCATCCGGTTAGAGCGACCTAAGGTTACGTGGAACTCGCTGTTGGCATAAATGGGGGTCTTCGGTGGTCAATGGCTTAAATTGACGTGACCAATACCATGAAGACGAATTGCTCATAGGAATGGCCGTCTAAGTGGCGGTGGTGAGTCCGGAATGTTAATGGCTTTAATTGACGTAATATCGACCGGTTCACCGAGAATGTGCCCTGAGTGCACGGGACGTGTGGCCGTACGAGCCAACGTCTGTGATGAAATGGCTATGTTAATATGCATTGCTCGCTTGTGCTAATGAAATGCAGGGAAGGAGCATCGCCGCCCCGAGTTGGGGGCGGGATCGTTATAATTTGGTCAGCATTGCTGACCGTTGCCTTGTTTGCCACCGTGCGGTGGTTTGTTTGCTTGCAGGTGCAGCTGGACCAAGCGGTCAATAGCGGGCTAAAGCCCTTTTTGCGAAGCTGGCCCTCGAAGGCCCAAGTGGAAATGTTTTTCTGTTTTATTCATGTATGACCGGCCTGCGTGCCGAGGTTTGTAAATCATGTATTAAACAAGTGAAACACTCTGTAAGGCCTTAAGGCCGATTTTTGGGTATTTTGTATACATTCCTAATTATTGTAATAGTGGACATTCGTGCTCTTATGCTGGGTTCTTGTTTACAACTTATATAACCTGCTTCCGCTAGAATGCTCTGTGTAGGACGTTGAGATTGGTTAGATGGTTTCCATACGTAACCGCCCGGTCTGTCTGTGGTATATGGCGTCGGGCCCCGGCCGGACCTACTGCTATATACTATGCGACAGATAGGGGGTGTTACAATTTGGTATCAGACTACTGGTTTTGGTCGGGCTTAAAGTGAATTCGTGGGCGAATTCTTTTTAAGGGGTGGTGAGCACATTGTGTGCGTCATCGTTACAACGGTAAAAGAACCCATGAATGTCCACTTAGGAATGAAAATACTCGTGTTTGAGGAACCTACGTGTTCCTATAATTGATGTTTGCAATGTTATGTGGTCGCTTAACGGTGTTTTGTACCACTATAGGTGACCAGAAGTGGTGTTGGGCCGTCAGAACGCCGAGTTTCTGAGGCTAGTAGTGCACCGGATGTTGCTCCCGCAACACCTCTGTCGGCTGAGAATATAAGATTGGTGGCTGAAGCGGTGTTGGCCGTGATCAATGCGCAGCCTGGGAGGCAAGCGCAGCAGCCCGCTCCTGTGATGGAGCAAGTACCTCTGCAAGAGGCTGAGCCGAGGAGGGTGGAGCAAGTGATTGTGGAACCAATAGTGCCAAGGAGGGCAACTGAGAGGCAGTTGAAGCATGTAATGAGCTTTAACCCTCCGCTATTCTCGGGGTTGGGAACCCCATCTCAGGCTGAAGACTGGCTCTCCAGGGTGAAGAGAGTCATGACAGCGACGGAGACGGAGGAGTGGCAAATGACCACCATCGCTACATTCCTGCTGGACGGGGAAGCGAGGATGTGGTGGGAAGGATTGGAGCTGCATCATCTGAGAGGTAGACAACTGATAGACGTTCCGATGGAAGAGTTCTCGGGATTGTTCTTAGCAAGATACCTCCCTTCTACTCAGAGGATCTCAATGGAGAATGAGTTCCTGAAGTTGGTGCAGGGTGAGAGGAGCGTGGATGAATATCTCCACGAGTTTACTCGTCTAAGTCGTTATGCTAGCGCCGCCATCATGGATGAGGAGCGCAAGACTAATCGCTTCTATGAAGGCTTGAGGGATGAGCTGAGATTATTACTGTCGGGGCCAATGACGCAGGGTTTCTTAACCTTGGTCAATACTGCCCGGTCCTTGGAGAAGGACATGAAGAATGTACAAGCGAAGAAAGGATTGGCTGATAAGAAATCTGAGTTCAGAGTGCCGACTACTTCAAAGTCAGGCTATCGGAGGGCTTTCAAGAAGCATAGGACTTCGGGTCCAGCTCCTTCTAGCGCTTCTGGGGTGACTACGGGTCGGACCCCGGGTGCGTGTTTTACTTGTGGCAAGACGGGGCATTTCGCCCGTGATTGTTGGAGCGGACGTCCTAAGTCCGAAAGGAGGCCAGGAGCTACTTATGAAGAGAAAGGAAAGGCGGTGGAATCGACCGCATCCCATTATGCTCCGGCCCAACCAAGGGTCTACAATCTTGGCCAACAGGAGGCCATTAAACAAGCTGACGTGGTGACAGGTACGGTTTAATTTATAGCAAGTCAATTCCTTTATATGCTTGTTATGCACATGTTACCTTACCACTGCTTGTTTAGGATTCGTATTGATTTGTGAAAATCCGGCACGAGCACTCTTCGATACGGAAGCTTCACACTCCTTCTTGTCCGAAGGATTTATATCACGCATCGGAGTCCCTTCTTCGATGGCGAAGGATAAGTTGGATGTGTTGTTGCCCAATGGGTGTTCGATGCGAGCGGTTAGGATCTGCGATGTTAAGATTCGTATTGGGGAGCAGGAGTTCGACCTGCGGGCGTCTTTACTTCCGTTAGTGGAGTTCGACGTCATATTTGGCATGGACTGGCTCTCGGAGCAGCAGGCCCATATAGATTGCGGTAGCAAGGAAGTCAAGCTGGGAGCGAGTCGTGAGACGACTTTTACGGGCTTAAAAGGGTCGAGCAAGACGTTGATGTCTGCTCTTCAGGTGGTGAAGGCGGTTCGTGCCGGAGCAGAACTGTTCTTTACACTAGTGGAGGTTGCAAAGCCGAAGCCTGCTTTGGATTGTATTTCAGTGGTATCAGAATACCCTGATGTGTTCCCCGCAGATCTTCCTGGAGCCCCGCCTCAACGGGAGATAGATTTTACGATCGAGCTAGTGCCAGGTGCAAAGCCTGTGTCACGATCTCCGTATCGGCTAGCGCCTAAGGAAATGGCGGAGCAGAAAGTTCAACTGCAAGAGTTGTTGGAGCAAGGGTATGTGCGCCCGAGCTCTTCGCCTTGGAGCGCACCGGTCCTCTTTGTTAAGAAGAAGGACGGAAGCTTGAGATTATGTATTGATTATCGGGAGCTAAACAAGCTGACTGAGAAGAATAAGTACCCGATCCCTAGGATTGATGATCTCTTTGATCAGTTAGTCGGGTCGACGGTGTACTCAAGTTAGATCTCAAGTCTGGGTACTACCAGCTGCGGATAAGGGAGAGTGATATCCCGAAGACAGCGTTTAGTACGAGATACGGGCATTATGAGTTTACGGTCATGCCGTTTGGGCTGACTAATGCGCCGTCGGTGTTCATGGATTTGATGAACAGGACGTTCAGGGAGTACTTGGACCATTTCGTGATCGTCTTCATCGACGATATTTTGGTGTACTCGCAAAGTGAGGAAGATCACTTCAAGCATCTTCATTTGGTGTTGGAGACGCTAAGGAGAAACCAGTTGTATGCCAAGTTCTCGAAGTGCGAGTTTTGATTATCTTCAGTGGCGTTCCTCGGGCATATAGTGAGTGGAGAGGGTATTGCTGTGGATCCGGCGAAGATTGTTGCGATACGGGAGTGGCCTGAGCTTGCTACGGTAGCAGAAGTCCGGAGCTTTTTGGGGCTTGCCGGCTATTATAGGCGCTTCGTAGAGAACTTCTCGCGGATAGCGCTACCTCTCACTACTTTGACGAGTAAGGAGCATAAGTTTGTTTGGACGCCGGAGTGCGCGCGAGCTTTTGAGGAATTGAAGTGTCGGTTGACCACGGCGCCTGTGCTGAGTTCGCCGGTGGGGACCGAAGGCTATGAGATATATAGCGACGCTTCAGGCAGCGGTTTGGGTTGCGTGCTATTGCAGCACGGCAGCGTGATAGCTTATGGCTCGAGACAGCTAAAAGTGCACGAGAGGAATTATCCGGTCCATGACTTGGAGTTAGCGGCCGTGATTTTTGCCTTGAAGCTGTGGAGACACTATTTGTACGGTGTGAAGATTGATATCTACACTGATCACAAGAGCCTAAAGTACCTGATTGATCAGAAGGATCTGAATATGCGGCAGCGTAGATGGATGGAGTTCTTAGGGGACTATACATTCAAGATCCACTACGTGCCTGGCAAAGGGAATGCGGTTGCGGACGCGTTGAGTCGCCGAGCCCCAGCTCAAGCCAATTGGCTATCGGTGCACGATGAGCGGTTGGTGCGGGGGTTGGAGGCTTTGGAGATTGTTTGTGTGGATAAGCAAGCAAGTGCTGAAGCAGTTCTGAATTGGACCGAAGTGCAATATGACCTGGCTGATCGGATTCGGCAGGCTTTGGATATGGATGCTCATATGAAGCAGTTCATGATAGAGGCTCTGGATGGGTCAAATTCCCAATTCGTCGTGGAGGACGGGTTGCTGTGGAAAGACGGTCGTCTGTGCGTCCCAAGCGTGGGCAATTTATGGGTGGAGTTGTTGTACGAGGCACACCATACCAAGTACTCGATTCACCCGGGGAGCACGAAGATGTACCGCGATGTCAAGAAGCTATTTTGGTGGCCGGGTTTGAAAAAGGATGTGGCGCTATACGTAGCGAAGTGCCAAACCTGCGCCTTGGTAAAGGCGGAATGCCAAAAGCCGGGAGGATTTCTTAAGTCCTTGCCTATTCCGGAGTGGAAATTTGACGACATCTCTATGGACTTTGTGCACGGTTTGCCAAGGTCGCAAAAGGGGAACGACGCCATTTGGGTGGTCGTGGATCGATTAATGAAGGTGTCGCATTTTATTCCGCATAGGAAGGACGATCTGGTGGAGAAGCTGGCAAAGCTTTATGTGGATAATATAGTACGGCTTCATGGTGTGCCCCGCAGCATCGTGAGTGACCGAGATGGGCGGTTCACGTCCAATGATTGGAGGCTGGTGCAGCAAATGTTGGGAACAAAGCTGAAGTTTAGCACAGCCTTCCATCCGCAAACGGATGGGCAGACCGAGAGGGTCAATAGAACCATGGAAGACATGCTTCGCATGTGTGTCTTGGACTTTGAAAAGCAATGGGAGGACCACCTTTATTTGGTGGAGTTCGCATACAACAACAGCTACCAAGCAAGTATTCAGATGGCGCCTTTCGAGGCCCTATATGGTAGAAGATGTCGCACGCCGTTGTCTTGGTTAGAAACGGGCGAGTCGAAGTTGTATAAGCGATCGGAAGTGGATGATGCTACTTCTTTGGTGAGAACCATTCGGGAGAGGTTACTCATCGCTCAGGACCGGCAAGCAAAGTACTATAATGCCAAGCACAGGAACGTGGAGTTCGCTGTGGGTGATTATGTGTACCTAAAGATCAAGCCGTTCAAGGGTGTCTCGCGGGTGCGACGGTTGAAAAAGCTAAGCCCGAGGTACCTTGGACCGTTTGAGGTTCTGGAGCGAGTTGGAGAAGCGGCCTATAGGTTGAAGCTTTCGGTGGAGCTAAGTGGTTTACACGATGTGTTCCACATTTCGGTGCTTCGGAAGGCGGTGCAAGAGCCTACGCAAGTGATCACGGTCGATCAAGTGCCGGTGGATAGTGGGCTAACGACAAAGGTCAAGCCCGTGCGGATTGAGGACTCGGAGGTCAAGCGGCTACGCAATAAAGAGATCAGGATGGTCAAAGTCCGGTGGGACAATTGCGGTCGTGAGGAGCTCTCTTGGGAGCGAGAGCAGACTATGCTTGACGAGTATCCGGAGTTGTTCCGCTCAGGTATAAATGTTGTTTTTGTATATCTTTCCTTTATGTAATTTCGTGGGCGAAATTCTTTTAAGAGGGGGAGAGTTGTAACGCCCCGAAACTCAAAGGAGCAAAGGGGGACGTTTTGGGCCAGTTTTGGTTTCTGGCTGAAGGCACACGGCCTGGGACACGGGCGTGTCCCAGGGCGTGTCAAGCGTGTGTCGACACTTAGCCGCGAAGTCGTCGAGTTATTCTCGACGATTCGTCGAGAATGGGCACACGGCCTGCGACACGGGCGTGTCGCAGGGCGTGTCGACCCGTGTCGACACTTAGCCGTGAAATCGTCGAGTTATACTCGACGATTCGTCAAGAATGGGCACACGGCCTGCGACACGGGCGTGTCGCAGGGCGTGTCGACCCGTGTCGACGATCGTCAAGGTGAAATCGTCGAGATTCACTCGACGATCGTCGAGTCAAGGCACACGGCCTAGGACACGGGCGTGTCCAAGGCCGTGTCATCGAGTCGTCGATCTCCACTCGACGAAATGTCCCGTGTACACGGCCTGGGGGCCCAGGCGTGTCAAAGTGACACGGGAAAGGACACGGGCGTGTCCTAGAACCCGTGCAGTGCTCGGGTTGGAAACGGGGGAAAAATCATGGGTACACGGCCGGCTACACGGCCGTGTCAGCTGGAACACGGGCGTGTCAGCTCGAACACGGGCGTGTTCGATACCCGTGTGCGTGTCCAGGAGATTCGATTTTGATGGCGAATGCGGCACACGGCCCTGGACACGGGCGTGTGCCAGGCCGTGTTCGGTCCAGATTGGGCATTTCAGCCCCGAATCAAAGTCGTTCGTTTCCTTGATTGAAGATCCAATGGCTGGGGGTTGTTCTTGGGAGGATATACCCGGGAGTTGACTTGAAATCCATCATTTTTCTTACCTTTTCATCTCTCCAAACCCTTGGAGAAATAAGAGCTAAGACAAGAGGAAGAGGAGCTAGATCCGCCATTGGAGGAGCTTCGGAGCTCCGAATCGCAAGCCGACTCCGGATCCACGGAGGCAACGCAAGTGCGGTGATTTCTATCCGATTACTTTTCGATGGCGCCAAAGAGGAACGCAAGGGTAACGATCCTCATCTTGAGCACTAATAGCTCTCTTTCTTAGCATAGGAAGCCCGCTCTCGCGAGTTTGCAGAGAGTTGGAGGCGTTCCTTCGGGTAGATATGTAAAGTCCCCGTTGTTTAGAGTTCGTATGCGAGAACGGACATAGGCATTTTGGTTGAAGCCTACCCGGACATGTTAGTCCGGATCGGTGATGTTGCATTGCATAAGGCCGGAGAAGACTCCGTGCTATTGGTTGTTTTCGGGTTTTCTACGGGGTAGAATGCAGCAGGGAGCCTTGGGGACTAACCCAAAGGTGCACCCGGAAAACTGGGCGGATACGAGATCTTGCCAACTTGGAGGCCTGAGAGCCAACTTGAATATAACGGAGTTATGTGATTTGCGGTAGAATGGGACTCGGTGAAAGTTTGACCCGCGCAAATGGCTTAAATTATCGTTGCGAAGTGAGCACGGGTTAGATGGAGCCGTACCCGCTTTATGTCATCCGGTTAGAGCGACCTAAGGTTACGTGGAACTCGCCGTTGGCATAAATGGGGGTCTTCGGTGGTCAATGGCTTAAATTGACGTGACCAATACCATGAAGACGAATTGCTCATAGGAATGGCCGTCTAAGTGGCGGTGGTGAGTCCGGAATGTTAATGGCTTTAATTGACGTAACATCGACCGGTTCACCGAGAATGTGCCCTGAGTGCACGGGACGTGTGGCCGTACGAGCCAACATCTGTGATGAAATGGCTATGTTAATATGCATTGCTCGCTTGTGCTAATGAAATGCAGGGAAGGAGCATCGCCGCCCCGAGTTGGGGGCGGGATCGTTATAATTTGGTCAGCATTGCTGACCGTTGCCTTGTTTGCCACCGTGCGGTGGTTTGTTTGCCTGCAGGTGCAGCTGGACCAAGCGGTCAATAGCGGGCTAAAGCCCTTTTTGCGAAGCTGGCCCTCGAAGGCCCAAGTGGAAATGTTTTTCTGTTTTATTCATATATGACCGGCCTGCGTGCCGAGTTTTGTAAATCATGTATTAAACAAGTGGAACACTCTGTAAGGCCTTAAGGCCGATTTTTGGGTATTTTGTATACATTCCTAATTATTGTAATAGTGGACATTCGTGCTCTTATGCTGGGTTCTTGTTTACAACTTATATAACCTGCTTCCGCTAGAATGCTCTGTGTAGGACGTTGAGATTAGTTGGATGGTTTCCATACGTAACCGCCCGGTCTGTCTGTGGTATATGGCGTCGGTCCCCGGCCGGACCTACTGCTATATACTATGCGACGGATAGGGGGTGTTACATTCCTCAAGATGAGGAATCAAAGAAAGAAAGACGGCTCCTCCTCCAGGCATCAGAAGAAAAATTACTCTTCTGACAGGTATGCTTCTAGACCGAACAAACATCGCTCTTCTGACATTATTTGCTTTGGATGCAATAAGCCAGGACACGTCGTGGCCGACTGCTATCAAGGCAAGGGAGAAAAAGGGAAAGAAGAGGAGCACAAATCCTCTAGAGATAAGAAGAAGGAGCGGAGCTACATCGCCAAAAGGCCAAAGACACTGAGTGAGTCTGATTCCTCAGACTCTAGTGATGATGAGGAAGCCTACTTCGGGCTGGTGGGTCGTTCTGACTCAGAAGGAGAATTCCCCCCATTTACTGGGATGGTAAAAGCTCACACCCCTCTCTCCGACTCCGACTCTGATCCTGAGTCTCAGGATGATGAACCTGAGGATAGCCTTTCGGCCCGTGAAGCTGAGCTCCTCGAGAAGTATGAGCTTCTGCTCAACACTTTCGAGGAGTGCCGAAAGAGATTGAAGGCTGAGAAAAAGGAAGTAAAATTCCTTAAGGGTGAGTGTGTTTCCCTAAGGGAAGAGGTCACCAGTTTGATCTCTCTCCGACAGGAGCACCTTGACCTGACCTCAAAGCATTCAGAGTCTCTGAAGCTCCTTGATCTGAAGCAGGAGGAAGTCAACAAGTTGGAAGAACAACTTGCGGCAGAAAGGAAGATCGTCAAGAGCTTCTCTATGCCAAAAACTGTTCTTCCAGTTGTTGATACCTTCTCTGCTCAGGCCAAAGGAGCTGGCTTGGGGCATGTAGGGGTATCTAGTTCCTCTTCCAGGAGAAACAAGAACCAGAGGAAGAATAAGGCCGCCAAGAAGGCCTCTGCTGATGAAAAGGGAAAGGCTCCGCTTAGTCCTGTTGCGTTCAGAAAGCCTGGCTTTCCTTGCAACCAACATGACTTTGAATCAACATTTGGCCATCATTTCCGGCCCTCGGTTGCAAAGCCAAAGAGCCGATATGACGGTTGGACCTTTCCCCGGAACTTCGGTGAGAGTGCCTTCAAGGCACCTTATGAGGAAATCCACTTGGGAAATTATGGTCAATTCTCTAGCGGCCATAATGGAAAGCAGGCACCAAAAGCCAAGCCTGTTACACAGAAGGTGACGAAGTCATGTGACTGCTGTCACCATGAGGCCTCCACCTCCAGATCCAAGGCCCCAGCTGTACCCACCGTTCCCAGGGTAAGGCAGGAGCCTAGGAAGAGGTACAACAGATTCGACTGTTGGTGCTGTGGCAAAGTCGGTCACTTTGCCGTGGATTGTTGGTTTAATCCAAGGTATTACGAGACTCCCTATGTTAGCAATGCGAGGCCGACCACTCGTAGGGTTAACCAACCGAGGGGGAGTGTGCTAACCAGGAATCTAGGACCCAAGTTCGATTGGGTTCCTAAGGCAAATTAATTTTGTTTTGCAGGAATGTCCAAAGGCCACCAAAACGCCGATCTGGTATTTGGACAGTGGATGCTCCCGGCATATGACTGGGACAAGAAGCCTGCTGCGTGATTACACTCCAGTCGAGAATGGACCCAAAGTTATCTTTGGAGGGTCAGATCGAGGAGTCACCAGAGGTTACGGTATGATTTCCAACGGTATAATCTCTATCACCGACGTAGCTTATGTTGAAGGGTTAAACCATAACCTGATCAGTGTAAGTCAGTTATGTGACAAAGGTTATAACGTTAAGTTCTGCAAGGATAAATGTCTGATAATTTCACGTACCTCTTCTGAGACGGTATTATCAGGCATTAGGAGCAGAAATATCTTCTGCTTAGATTTTCTCAGTTTAGATTCATCTACCCCCGTATGCCTTGTGGCAATAGGCAGTGCATCTCTTTGTGAACAATGGCACAAGAGATTGGCACATATTAATTTCAAGACAATTAGTATGCTGTTTTCTAAAAACTTAGTAAGGGATGCTCCCAGTATCAAGTGCATCAAAGATAGCCCCTGTCCTGCATGCCAGATGGGCAAACAGACTCGGGCTACCTTTAAGAGCATCGCAGACAAATATTCTTCCCGATGTATTTACCTTTTACATATGGACTTGTTGGTCCAATGCAAGTTCATAGCTTGGGAGGCAAGTCTTATACGCTAGTGATAGTTGATGATCATTCTCGGTTTACTTGGGTGTTCTTTTTGAAACGAAAGTCAGATACGTTTGACATCTTCACTAGTTTTGTCAAGCAGGTTCAGAACGAATTTAACTGCTCTGTGGTCAAAATCAGAAGTGACCATAGAACATAATTCGAATCTGGTGCAATGACAGAATTTTGTGAAGAACAAGGTATCTTTCATGAGTTTTCCTCCCCGCGCACTCCTCAGCAAAATGGAGTTGCGGAGAGGAGAAATAGAACTCTCATTGAAGCCTGCACGACAATGTTGAAAGACGCGTCTCTCCCAGAATACTTCTGGGCAGAGGCCGTCAATACAGGTTGTCATGTACAAAACCGAGCACTGATCAACAAGCATCATCGTAAGACGCCTTACGAGCTATTGAAAGGCAGGAAACCAACCATGTCCTACTTGAGGATCTTTGGTTGCAAATGCTATGTACTGAATAATGGGAAGTACCCGCGTACTAAATTTGGTGAAAAATGCTTCGAAGGCATATTCATGGGATATAGTTCCCATAGTCGGGCATATAAGGTCTTCAATAAGAAAACCCTAGTGGTAGAAGAATCAATAAATGTTGTATTTGATGAAGGAAGTTTGCTTAACTGCAATTCTTCCAGTGGTATTCTTGAATATACAGGTGCACGACTTGAACAGTTGAGTCTGGATGAGACCGCTAAAGATGACACTCCTAAGTACGTCAAAGTCTCCACCTCCACGTCATCTGAAAATGTTGAAGATCAGAATGGAACCAATCTCTTAGAAGAAGGAGAAGCCCAAGAAGTAGTCGAAGCTCCGGACGCCAGACTTCTAGAACTCCGGCACGTGAGGGATCATCCTAGAGATCAGATCATCGGAGATCCTCGTGTCGGTGTCAGAACTCGAAGAGGTACTATTAATGAAGTATTGCATCTTAGCTTCCTGTCACAGGTTGAGCCAAAGAAGTTCGACGAGGCGAACAAAGATGCGGCATGGATTTTGGCCATGCAAGATGAACTACATCAATTCGAACGATGCAACGTGTGGACGCTGGTTCCCAGACCACACAAGCAGAATGTGATTGGCACCAAGTGGATCTTCAGAAACAAACTAGATGAACATGGTGTCATCGTAAAGAACAAGGCCAGGCTGGTGGCTCAAGGTTACAGACAGGAGGAGGGGATTGACTTCGACCAGACCTTCGCACCAGTAGCAAGGCTCGAGGCAATTAGATTGTTCCTGGCGTATGCTTCACACAAAGGATTCACAGTCTATCAAATGGATGTGAAATCAGCATTCTTGAACGGAGACCTGAAAGAGGAAGTATACGTCGCTCAACCCCCAGGTTTTGTCGATCCTACTTATCCCAATCATGTTTATTTTCTTAATAAAGTCTTATATGGGTTGAAACAAGCTCCACGAGCTTGGTATGAGACTTTATCTAGTTTTCTTCTTGAGAACAAGTTCTCTAGAGGTAAAATAGATAAAACATTGTTTCTCAGGGAAGTCAAAGGCAAGATTTTGCTGGTGCAAATCTATGTCGATGACATAATATTCGGCTCAACGGACAACAATCTTTGCAAAACGTTTTCTAAACTTATGCAAGGAAAGTTTGAAATGAGCAGTATGGGAGAGCTCAAGTATTTCTTAGGACTTCAAGTGAAACAGTCTGAGGATGGAATCTTCATCTCTCAGACGAAGTTCACAAATGAACTCCTTAAGAAATTCGGTATGGAGAGTGCAACCTCTATGAGGACTCCAATGGGATCCACTATGTCTCTGGATAAGGATGAGAAAGGTAAACCTTTCGATGAAACCAAATACAGAAGCATCATTGGATCCCTGCTCTACCTTACTGCCAGTAGACCGGATATCATGCTCTCCACATGTGTCTGTGCCAGATATCAGGTGAACACTAAGGAATCTCACTATGTCGCTGCGAAGTGAATTCTAAGATACCTTAAAGGTACTCCCAATCTTGGCTTGTGGTACCCGAGAAACAATGATGTCGAGCTAATAGGTTTTTCAGATGCTGATTTTGCAGGGAGTAGGGATGACAGGAAAAGCACTTCCAGGACGTGTCAATTCCTCGGAAGAAGGCTTATCTCATGGAATAGCAAGAAGCAGAATTGTGTAGCTACCTCCACAACAGAGTCTGAGTACATCTCGGCAGGCAGCTGTTGCGCACAACTCCTATGGATCAGAAACCAGTTAGCCGACTACGACCTTCAGTTCAAGGAAGTTCCAATGTACTGCGACTCCTCCAGTGCAATTGCCATTGCCAACAATCTGGTATCGCACAGCAGAACGAAGCATATTGAAGTGCGCTACCACTTCATTCGGGAGCACGTGGAGAACAAGGACATCTCTCTCTGTTATGTCCCCACAGACAAGCAGATTGCTGATATATTCACAAAGCCCTTAGACGAGGCCAAGTTCAATCTTTTCAAGACTGAACTGGGGATGCTCAATTATGAGGAATGAAGACTACAGAAGCTCCAAGCTCGTACACGATCTGAGGGAGAGCAAGGAACTCAAGTGTGAGCACAGACGCAAGAACTGAAGGGGAGCAAGGGGTCAAATGCTACCGACCCGATTTGTAGAAGCCGAAAAGGGGGAGATTACCCTCTCGGCTAAGGCTAAGGTGGCTCCCAAGAAATTGGTATTGGTAATGGATAACTCACTCAACTCTATTTCAAGTTTATGGTTTTCATTCCCATATGCTCTATTCACCTTAGCTTGTAGGGTTTAGGCTTCTTCAAATAGGGGGAGATTGTTGGGTATTATATCCACAATGTACCTGATTTGAAGAAGCCCCTGGACAAGCTAAGGTCAATAGACAATGTATTTGATAAAATCTTCAAGTTGTACTTGCAGTTATTCCACGCTAAGTGCACACCAATGTCAGGGTGCAGTAGGTCAATATACACGGGTCTGCATGACGTAATCCCTCATTGAACAGATCAGTGTGTTGGCCTACGTGTACTCTCTCTATTGGAGTGCACTTACTTTCAAGTACAGGGCTGTGATCTTGCAGGAGCAGACAAGGAGCAAGGATGGGTCAAGGAGCACAACATGGGTGGAAAGACGAAAATTCGTCTAAGTACAATTCGACGAGAATCACCAAGTGATTCTCGCCGATTCGGCGAGAATCACTAGTGATTCTCGCCGACTCTTTCCGGCTACCTCAAAACGTGCCAAGTAAGATTCGGCGAGAATCACTAGTGATTCTCGCCGAACCCATCGCTGAGCAGATCATGAATACCAAGTAATATTCGTTGAGAATCAATAAGTGATTCGGCGAGAATCACTAGTGATTCTCGACGAATCGGCGAGAATCACTAGTGATTCTCGACGAATCGGCGAGAATCACTAGTGATTCTCGACGAATCGGCGAGAATCACTAGTGATTCTCGACAAATCGTCGAGAATCACTAACTGATTCTCGCCGATTCGTCGAGAATCACCTGCGATTCTCGCCGATTCTTACTTAGCGATTTCTTTGGAAGCTGCTGGACCGGATTCTGCCGCTCGACTATTTTGAACCGGATTTCGGGATTCTTCTTGTGGGTCCCACAACGGTCAAATTGAAAGTATCTACAGTATATATACAGGTATTTTGAACAGTAGAATCACACAGAAAAGAAGCCGAGCACGATCAAACCCTAAAATCGCGAGTTCCACTCCGCCGTCGTCGTCGTCACTCGAGCAAGTTAGCCGCCGCTGTTGATCGCGTTTCTTCCCGATCTCCGGCGATAGAAGCTTAGCAAAGCTTGGGTCTCACGAGTCTATCCAGAGATCCCTTGTCTCTCGATTTATTGACCGGGAAAAACACCCCCGTCCGAATCGATCGAGACGACCGATCCTAGAGTGACCGTTGGTAGACCTAGTTTGCTTCGCTACGAAGTTTGGATCTCAAAGTACAGCAGCCGCACTCCGTCATTGCCGCCGATCCCGAACCAAGTCGCCGCTCGTATTATCGCCGCCGGTTCCGGGGAGATCCTCTCCAAGAGAGATCTAGGGTTGTAGACTCTTCGTTGACTTCACGAACACGTCGTCTAACGAAGAGGAACACCGTAGTCTCCAAACGAAGTTTGTATCTCGTGTACATTCTAGATTTACTTTTGTTGTAAAGGAACGTTTGTTCCGTGTTGTAAGGGTTGGGTGCAACCCGGTTAGTGGGAGTGTTGACTCCTACGTGTGGAAGGGTTCCTTCCAATAGTGCAAGGATTGGATTTCAATCCTGTTGGAGAAGTGACCGAGTCGTCCCTTGTTGGGAGATAGGTCAAAGGGGGAAAGTGGATGTACCCAAGTCGGGGAACCACTATAAATTGCTTGTGTATTCTGTGTGCTGTGCTGTTTATTTTTATTGTGCAGGTACATTCGTAAATTCCGCAAAAACGCTGCACGTCACCTATTCCCCCCCCCCCATAGGTGAAGATTGTTGACACTAGGTGGACTTACAAGTTTTCTTTTGTGGTTTTGTTCACTTTGTTCAGACATACTGTTGTGGTCTGTGGGTTTGTGTCAGGTTGTTGACACCCACAAGATTTTCTTATGTTAAACACTCTGATAGCTGCTAGTTTATCATTTGCTGATTTTTTGCGTAGTTACTTGCTCTTTGAGAAGTTTTATGCTAGGTTTGCATGTTAGATATCTTGAAAATAAAACGACTTATAGTAGCATTGCATAGCATCTTTTAAAAGGAACGTCACCCTACTTTGAAGATCATAACAAGCTCATTTTGTACTTATACTAAACCTAGAGGTCTGCATATCATGTAATAGTATTGGTTTGTCGTGTTCATATAAGACAATAAGTGAATAAAACAAGTATTTTTCGCTGCTTAATTCTAACCACATCTTCACTTGTGGACTGATCGTTACACTGAACCGAGGGACACGGTTAATAACTTAATTAAATCATGTTTTCAAACTATAATTCATGGATTTCATGAAAATTAATGGAGTAAGGTTTTGCCTGAGCGCCTGCAGTTGTCCCCTACACGGCATGGCATCACGACACGTATTTTTTCTTACTCTGACGTATTATGTAATACGGAGAAAATGCGGGTTGTGACAGCAAGCCGCATGCCTTGTCCACCAAAACCGCCAAAGTTGCTTATCCGCAACTAGCCACGCGGACTGCCTGTTATTCAATGTTAATGACCAAGAAACAGAACCCGCTGATAGACCGGGAGAACTTCTCTGCCATATCTATAACCCCAAACAAAGTGACTACAAGACGCTAGCCGCGATCAGCTACAAACCGCTGACTGCAAACTGTGAACTCTTCCACACCAAGCTTTCCAACTACTTGCGAAGTCGCCTGATGCCAGACGCATAGCCTGCTCAGATAGCCAACCTCACTTAGTCGTGCAGGTTAAAATCTTAACCGCAAAATCTAAACGCGAGTTGAGTTCTCAATGTTCACGATTGATAATGACGAGCTGGGGACCCCTATTTTTAGGAACGAGGAGGAGTGCAGTCGCCGCCCATAGCGATAGGGTAACCGCTAGTCAACCTGCGAGCCAGCATCACTTGTCCGCACAAGGCGAACACAAGAGTCAAGCCACGCGAACAATCAGTAAGGAATGTAGACACCTTCACCAGTCTGCGCGTGACAAACTGACTATACGCGTACGCGAAAAGAATCAATAGTCTGCATAAGCCGTGCGGACAGAACCACTAGTCCAAGTGGACTTAGACAACTTAGTCATGCATCCTGATCCATCCTGCACAAATGTCGAACTGCCGAACGCGCATCCAGCTCGCGCCAAGGATCGAATTGCTGGTCTAGCATCCAGACCGCGTAGTTTAATGAACACTATACCAAAAGCAAACCAGTCAGATCATGAACCAGATCGCGCACCAAGCGGTCATTGCGAACTAGGAAACCCGACCAGATTTGTCACAACTTCGTGACCAAGTTCAAATACCAGCGAACTCTGATAATAATCTGCCTGAGAAGACTCCAGCGAACTGTGCACTTAGCCGCCACAGACCACGCTAACCGCCAGCCTTCTTGTAGACCAGAGAACATGTAGCTTCTTAGAAGACTGTGTTGTTTCAACATCCAGACCGCACCAACCGCGGTTAGACCATGCTAACCGCCCTGATACATCCTAAAAGAGCTTGTTGAATCAGACCTTAAGAGAGAAGAAGGAAACCGAATCCCGAGTATCCGCCAACTTCTACCCGCCTAACCAGTATCAGGATCTGATCCATTTCAAATAAAATGGAGGGGATCCATTTCACGATCCAGATTAAAAGTTCTTTGATCCGACGGGTTCATCATTTCTCATCCTTTTTTAGATTTTTTAATGAAAAAAATTCTACCACTAGATATCTTTCAAGTTTCTCCTATCCATTAGATGATGAAATGGATCCCCTCCATTTCATTTGAAATGGAGAGGATCCAGATCAGCCTAATAGCTGCGGTCTATGCGATATGTGCGGTCTGTCCTATAATCTTGCCCTAATTACTTTTCTATTTCAAAAGATTCCCGAAAACAGAGACCGCCGACCGACTCTTGCGATTCGCGATTTCTTCCATTCGATCGTCGGCTACGTGCACGATCGTTCGTCTTCAACTTACGTGACTGGATCGCTTCCTCTCTCAAGATCTATTCTACTCCAGTCCTAGTTGTTCGAAGATCGAAGGCTCAAGATTCAAGCTCCACAAGGATTTCAAGTTTCCGAGTTCTACAAGTTTCAAGATCTACTTCTACGAAGAACGTCAGAGCGAATACTTGCAATCGTTTGTGTTTTTTAATATTCCTTTACATATTGTAGGAGATTTACTCCGAGTTTGTAGATCCGTTTGAGAATCGAGTTTGTAAATCTGTTTGTGGATCAAATTTGTAGATCCGTGTGTGGATCAAGTTGTAGATCCGGTTGTGGATCGAGGTGTGTGAGAGTTTGTTCTCCGAGGTGTAGGAGCGTTGCTCAAAGGTATAAGATTGTTGATAATCTGAGAAAGGTGAAGTAGTCGAATCTATCCCTCCGTGGTGGATAGGTGAGGCGGGAAAGTGGACGTACCCAACTCGGGAAACCACTATAAAATCTTTGTCTTTGTGTGCTTGTTTTTAAGTGATTTTTAATTCCGCAAAAAGACACAAACATCACCTATTCACCCCCTCTAGGTGATTTAGGCAGACGCTAGATACTTTCAATTGGTATCAGAGGGGTGTTTTGTTCGATAAGGCTAACACCTTGAACAAGATCCCTGATCTAGCGTTCAGAGATTCTGCATATTCACCATGGACAGAAGCAAGGACATGTCATCCATGAAGTTGCCTGTATGCACGAAGGAAAATTTTCCCATGTGGAAAGAAAGAGTCAAGTTTTTCATGAAAGCTGCTGATCCAAGAATTTTTCATATATTGGAAGAAGGATCACATATTTCTACGCAACCATCAGCTCTGAACCCAGCCATTCAGATTCCCAAGAAAATGATGGATCTAACAAATGATGAAATTTCTTTGGTGTCCTTGGATAAGAAAGCGAAGAACATCATCGCAAGCACAGTGGACGGCTCTATGCTCCAAAATTTATTCCACAGCAAGTCTACCAAGGAGATGTGGGATTGCTTAGTAGTTCTGATGGAAGAGACTGAGGAAGTTTGAGACGATCAAAGATCTTTACTAAATCAAGAGTACAAAGAGTTTAAGCAAGGATCAAGTGATACTATCGCTGACAACTTCAAGAAATTTTTCAGGATCGTCAACAGTCTCAAGAACTATGGTCGTACATTCACTCATGGCGAGCTCAACGACAAATTTCTAAGATCCCTGACTAAGGACTGGGACACCAAAGTTGTTGCCATTAGGGAATTCAGGAAGTTGTCAGAAATCGACCCTCGGAACCTAGTTGGCAGATTGCTCTCCTACGAACTCTAGATGAATACCAGGAATAAGGTGCAAAGCAAAAGAACCTCAAGCAGAGACAAACCAGTGGCCAAGAAGGTTGAATGTTCAAAAAGGTCCAAAGCTGTGTCACCCGTAAGGACACGAGCTCTTGACACTCCAGAAGACTCTGAGCCAAGCACATCAGGCTCCGAGCTAACGGATGGAGAATTTTCTCTTATATCAAAGCAGTTCAAGAAACTACTGAGCAAGAGGAGACAGATGAAGAATCAGTCTTCCTCCTCTGACTACAAAAGATCATGTCGTGACTGTGACCGAATGAAGAAAAGCTACAACAAGGAGGACAGGTATAAATCGAAACCGAACAAACAGTTTTCCTCTGACATTGTTTGTTATTATTGTAATAAGCTAGGATATGTGATTATGGAGTGTCCCTATAAGAAGAAGGATGGTTCCAAGAAGGAAGAAAAGAGATCCTTCAAAGGAAAAAGAAAAGAAGAAAAGAGCTTTGTAGCCAAGAAGTCGAAGACTCTCAGTGACAGTGACTCGACTGAGTCAAGCTCAAAAAAATGAGTAAGCCTACTTCAGGCTTATGAAACATTCAGACGAGGAAGTAGGCGACTCTGAGTACCACGGGAAGGTAAATTCGCACTCCATACTCTCTGAATCTGAAACATCCACTCATGGTCACAAAGACTACTCTTCTGATGAGGACAAATCAGAATTGATGGCTCAGCACGAGCACCTATTAAAGACTTTCGACAAATGCCATAAGGTTGTCTGAAAGCAGGTAAAAGAGATTGCCTCCCTCAAGGCAGTGGAAGCTAATTTGAAGGAAGAAATTGCACAATTACTTCCTCTCAGAGATGAAGTCCACTCCTTGAAAGATGAACTCAGGGGATCCGTTGAGACACTGAGTATGAAAGAAAAGTATCTTGATGAGCTAGAAGAAAATCTCGCGGTGGAGAGAAAACTCGTTGAGATTTTCTCCAAGCCGAACACTATTATCCCTCTCATCGATGAGTTTTCAGCTCAGAAGAAGGGCAGTGGTCTTGGCCACATAGATGGAAAGGGTAAGGCTGCCAGGAAGGCTAGCGCCAAGGAAAAGGGGAAGGCACTCATGGGTCAAACCTCGTTTAGGAAGGTAATATTCCCGACGAATAAGTTTGACCTTGAGTCGTCTTATGGTCACATGTTAGGCCTACTTATGTAGATCCCAAGAACATATACCAGGGATGGACCCGTCCCCGTGACTTTGGTGCCAGCGTGTTCAAAGCATCTTTTGAAGAGATTCAGATAAAGAGTTATGGTCCGTATGTACATGGCAATAACAATAAGAAGGCACCAAAAGCCAAAACTAGTGCGCCTAAGGCAAAAGAGATGGGAGCTCCTGTGTATGCTGCAACTAGGAGGCCTCCACCTCAAGGAATGTTTCCCCTTCTAGACCTCAGCTCCAAAAGGTAAAGCAGGAGTACAAAAGGAGGTACAATAGATTTGACCGTTGGTGCTGCGACAAAATTGGTCATTTTGGCGCAGATTGTTGGTTCATTCATGCTAATTATGTAACCCCACGAGTTAGCAATGCGAGACCGACCACTCGCATGGTTAATGTTCCTAGTGGTGTTCAGCTGACCAGGAACCAATGACCCAAATACATTTGGGTTCCTAAGGTAAAATGATTTGCTTTTGCAGGTATGTCCAAAGGCCACCAAAAATCTGATCTGATATTTGGATAGTGGATGCTCTCGGCACATGACTGGGATGAGAAGCCTTTTACTTGAGTATACCCTAGTCGAATACAGACCAAAAGTAATCTTTGGAGGGTCAGACATGGGAACAACAAAAGGTTATGGTATGATTTCCAACGACGTAGTCTCTTTCACAGACGTAGCTTATGTTGAAGGATTACACCATAATCTTATAAGCATAAGTCAGCTATGTGACAAAGGTTACATCGTTGAATTCTGCAAGGACAAGTGTTTGATAAAATTGTCTACAAATTTGGAGACGGTCTTAACAGGCACTCAGAGCAGAAATATTTTTTGTTTGAATTTTCTTTGTTTAGACAATTCTACCACATTGTGTTTTATGGCTAAAAGTAGTGCGCCTCTCTGTGACCAATGAAACAATAGATTAACACATTAATTTCAAAACTATAAATATGTTATTTTATCACAACTTAGTGTGTGATGCCCCCAACAGTAAGTTCCTTAAATTGAGTCCATATCACTCCTGTCAAATGGGTAAGCAGACACTGACTACCTTCAAGGGTATTACTGAAAATGATTATTCACGAAGTTTATACTTACTTCATATGGACTTATTCGGTCCTATGCCTATTCACAGCTTAGGAGGTAAGGTCTACACGTTAGTAATTATTGATGACTACTCACGTTTTACTTGGGTGTTCTTTCTGAAACACAAGTCAGGCACCTTTGAGTTTTTCACCAATTTTGTCCGGCAAATCCAGAATGAGTTGGACTGCTCAGTGGTCAAAATCATAAGTGACCACGGAACAGAGTTTGAGTCTAGTGTCATAACAAAATTTTGTGAAAGTCAAGGTATCTTTCATGAGTTTTCCTCTCAGCACACTCCACAATAAAATGGAGTTGCTAAGAAAAAGAACAAAACCCTAATTGAATCATGTACAACTATGTTGAACAACGCTTCACTTCCGGAGTACTTCTGGGCTGAAGCAGTTAACACAGTGTGTCATGTGCAAAACATAACACTTATCAACAAAAGCTATCGTAAGACCCCTATGAGCTATTGAAGGGCAGAAAACCGACCGTTTACTAATTTAGAATCTTTGGAATTAAATGTTTTGTACTTAATAATAGGAAGTATCACCGCACAAAGTTTAGTGAAAAATATGTTTAAGGTATTTTTGTAGGATATAGTTGTCATAGTAAGGCATATAGGTTTTTTAACAAGAAAACTCTGATGGTAGAAGAGTCAATAAATGTTGTATTTGATGAGACTAACATGCTCCATGGCAGCTCGTCTAGTGTTATTGGTGCAGATGCAGGTTCCAGGTTCAAGGAGCTGATCTTGGATAAAGCTGTCGAGGAAGAAGCTTCAAGCTTAGTCAAGATCGTCGATCCAGGCTTGGTAAATGAAGAACCGCTAAAGGAAGAACTGCTACAACCTATAGAGGATGCACTAGATGTTGCAGAGCTTGCTGTAGGGAGAGCAAGGAATCTAGGGTTCAAACACCTAAGAGATCACCCAGCTGATCAGATAATAGGAGAGCCAGATGATGGTGTGAAAACCAGAAGAGGTACAACTAATGAGGTTATGCATCTAAGTTTTTTGTCACAGGTTGAGCCAAAAAAAATTCAAAGAAGCAAACAAGGATGCCTCTTGTATATTGTCAATGCAAGAGGAGCTCAATTAATTTGAACAATGCAAAGTCTGGGAGCTGGTACCCAGGCCAAAGGGATAGAACGTGATCGACACCAAGTGGATATTCAGAAGCAAGCTAGACGAACACGGAGTAATCATCAAGAATAAAGACAGACCTGTAGCACAAGTATATAGATAAGAAGAGGGATCGACTTCGTCCAGACCTTTGCTCCAGTGGCTCAGCTTGAGGCAATCAGGTTGTTTCTTGCGTATGTTGTCCTCAAAGGCTTGACTGTCTACCAAATGGACGTGAAGTCAACATTTCTCAAAAGGAATCTGAAAGACTAAGTATATGTAGCGCAACCCACAGGTTTTGTAAATTCTTAATTCTCTTATTATGTTTATTTTTTAAATAAAGCACTATACGGCTTAAAGCAAGCTCCCCGAGCTTGGTCTGAGATGTTGTCTAGCTTTCTTTTTGAGAAAAAGTTCACAAGAGTAAAGATAGACAATGTTGAAGCCAAAAATGACCTCTGTAGAGTTCGGGGTCCCAAAAGAGGGGTGACCTCACACTTACTGCACTCGGGGGATGTCACAGACCAAAGGCTCGGGAAACTAGGAGCAGACCCTCAGCTCTAACATGGAGGTCCCACCTCACACCCGGAAGACCTTGGATATCTCCCCCTCCCTAGCCAATGTTGAGCTAGGGTGTCTTGGAGGATGAAGAGAGAGTGAAGAAGTGATGCTCTCCAAGGCACCCCTAAGGGCCTATTTATAGTTTTTTGGGGATGGTCTGCAAATAACCAACCTCCACTGCTCTGAAAATTACCGAAATGCCCCTGGAATGGTCTGCCAACAGCCAAATTCCGCTGTTTTAAGCGGCTAATTGCAAGTCACCAGGGGCAGTCCCTCAAACCGGGCAGCCTGACAGTTATGCGGGAAGTTAGGGCAGCCTGGGCGGACAGGCGGCCTACGAGTGGCGACCTGGCGGCCTGCTCGGCCACTAGGCATGCTGAAGCCGGGGAGAGCTGTGTCCTAATGGACTGGGGCGGTGGTCTGACAAGCTGAGCCTGGCTAGACGGCGGCCTGGGAGAGGCGGCGGTCTGGCGAGACAGGGCAAGGCGAGCCGTGGCCTGGCGAGCAGGCCTGCTTGGCGAGATGGCGGCCTGGGAGAGGAGGCGGTCTGGCGAGACGGGGCAAGGTGAGCTGAGCCTGGCAAGCTCGCCTGCTCAGCGATATGGCGGCCTGGGAGAGGCGCGCGGTCTGGCGAGCTGAGCCTAGTGAGACGGCGGCCTGGGAGATGTGGAGGTCTGGCGAGACGGGGCAAGGCGAGCCGAGCCTGGCGAGCCAAGCCTGGCGAGCTGGCCTGCTCGGCGAGACGGCGGCCTAGGAGAGGCGGCGGTCTGGTGAGCTGAGCCTAGCGAGACAGCGGCCCGGGAGAGGCAGCGGTCTGGCGATACGGGGCAAGGCAAGCCGAGCCTGGCGAGCACCGCACCAAAAGTGTTGAAGCCAAAAATGACCTCTGTGGAGTTCAGGGTCTCAAAAGAGCTGTGTCATAATGGACTGGGGCGGTGGTCTGACAAGCTGAGCCTGGCTAGACGGCGGCCTGGGAGAGGCGGCGGTTTGGCGAGACAGGGCAAGGCGAGCCGCGGCCTGGCGAGCAGGACTGCTTGGCGAGATGGCGGCCTGGGAGAGGAGGCGGTCTGGCGAGACGGGGCAAGGTGAGCTGAGCCTGGCAAGCTCGCCTGCTCGGCGATATGGCGGCCTGGGAGAGGCGGCGGTCTGGCGAGCTGAGCCTAGTGAGACGGCGGCCTGGGAGATGTGGCGGTCTGGCGAGACGGGGCAAGGCGAGCCGAGCCTGGCGAGCCAAGCCTGGCGAGCTGGCCTGCTCGGCGAGACGGCGGCCTAGGAGAGGCGGCGGTCTGGTGAGCTGAGCCTAGCAAGACAGCGGCCCGGGAGAGGCAGCGGTCTGGCAATACGAGGCAAGGCAAGCCGAGCCTGGCGAGCACCGCACCAAAAGTGTTGAAGCCAAAAATGACCTCTGTGGAGTTCAGGGTCTCAAAAGAGGGGTGACCTCACACTTACTGCACTCGGGGAGATGTCATGGACCAAAAGCTCAGGAAACCAGGAATAGACCCTCGGCTCTAGCGTGGAGGTCCCACCTCACACCTGGAAGACCTTGGGGATCTCCCCCTCCCTAGCCAATGTTGAGCTAGGGTGCCTTGGAGGATGAAGAGAGAGTGAAGAAGTGATGCTCTCCAAGGCACCCCTAAGGGCCTATTTATAGTTTTCTGGGGATGGTCTGCAAATAACCAACCTTCACTACTCTGAAAATTATAGAAATGCCCCTGAAATGGTCTGCCAACAGCCAAATCCTGCTGTTCTAAGCGGCTAATTGCAGTCCACCAGGGGCAGTCCCTCAAACCGAGCGGCTTGGCGGTTAGGCGGGAAGCTGGGGCGGCCTGGGCAGACAGGCGGCCTACGAGTGGCGACCTGGCGGCCTGCTCGGCCACTAGGTGTGCTGAAGCCGGGCGAGCTACGACCTGCTGGACTTGGGTGGCGGTCTGGCAAGCTGAGCTTGGCGAGACGGCGTCCTAGGAGAGGCGGCAGTCTGGCGAGCTGAGCCTGGCAAGACGGCGGCCCGGGAGAGGCGGCAGTCTGGCGAGACAGGGCAAGGCGAGCCGAGCCTTGCGAGCTGGCCTGCTTGGCGAGACGGCGGCCTTGGAGAGGTGGCGGTCTGGCGAGCTGAGCCTAGCGAGATGGCGGCCTGGGAGAGGCGGCGGTCTGGAGAGATGGGGCAAGGCGAGCCGACCCTGGCGAGCTGGCCTGCTTGGCGAGACGGCAGCCTAGGAGAGGCAGCGGTCTGGCGAGCTGAGCCTGGCGAGACGGTGGCCTGGGAGAGGCGGCGGTCTGGCGAGACGGGGCAATGCGAGCCGAGCCTGGCGAGCTCGCCTGCTTGGCGAAACGGCGGCCTGGCGAGTTGAGCCTAGCGATACGGCGGCCCGGGAGAGGTGGCGGTCTGGCGAGACAGGGCAAGGCGAGCCGAGCCTGGTGAGCTGGCCTGCTTGGCGAGACGGCGGCCTGGGAGAGACGCGGCCTGCTGCGGCCTACTTGCGGGCTGGGGCGATCTGCGGGCTGGGGCATGGGCGACTTTTCAAAGGGGGCCCGGGGGGAGAGAAATATTTCCTCCCCATATTGGTATATTACTCAGGTTCACCCAAAATTGGCCTTCGAGAGTGCAAAACTCCCAAAAAGCTTAAAAATAGGCACCAAGTCTTGTGCCTTGCTTGGGGCCCACTCTTTGCGAATACGGCGTTGTACATAATCCTCGCTCTTTTCGAGGTTAGCACAAGCTCCGAAAGAAACGTCCAACCCAACGTATTCGCGGAGTGTCCTTCTAGAGCCGAAAATACTTAGCCCTTCCCAGGGGAGCCAACCTGTCATGCCAGCTAATGGGAGCCTGGGTGACGAGACAACCTCGGGATAAAAAACACTTGGCCTCCCCGAGGGGTCAACATGTCAAGCCAGCTAATGGGAGCCTGGGTGACGAGACGACCTCGGGGTAAAAAACACAAAACACAACCTCCGGGTAAAAAGAACTGGGCATCCACAAGAGGTACGCCTGCCCTGTCAGCTAGTAAGTGCCTGACAGCAGGACCGCCATCGGAGCAAAGTTACTTGGGCTTCCACAAGAAGTACGCCTGCCCTGTCAGCTAGTGAGAGCCCAACAGCGGGACCGTCATCGGAGCAAAGGTACTTTGGCTTCCACTAGAGGTACGCTTGCCCTGTCAGCTAGTGAGAGCCTGACAGCGGGACCGTCATCGGAGCAATGGTACTTGGGATTCCATGAGAAGTATGCCTGCCCTATCAGCTAGTGAGAGCCTGACAGTGGGACCGTCATCGGAGAAAAGGTACTTGGGCTTCCACGAGAGGTACGCCTGCCCTATCATCTAGTGAGAGCCTGACAGCAGGACCATTATCGGAGTAAAGGTACTTGGGCTTCCACGAGAGGTACGCCTGCCCTGTCAGCTAGTGAGAGCCTGACAGCGGGACCGTCATCGGAGCAATGGTACTTGGGCTTCCACGAGAGGTACGCCTGCCCTGTTAGCTAGTGAGAGCCTGACAGTGGGACCGTCATCGGAGCAAAGGTACTTGGGCTTCCATGAGAGGTACGCCTGCCCTGTTAGCTAGTGAGAGCCTGACAGTGGGACCATCATCGGAGCAAAGGTACTTGGGCTTCCACGAGAGGTACGCCTACCCTGTCAGCTAGTGAGAGCGTGACAGCGGGACCGTCATCGGAGCAAAGGTACTTGGGATTCCACGAGAGGTACGTATGCCATGTCAACTAGTGAGAGCCTGACAGTGGGACCGTCAACGGAGCAAAGGTACTTGGGCTTCCATGAGAGGTACGCCTGCCCTGTCAGCTAGTGAGAGCCTAACAGCGGGATTGTCATCAAAGCAAAGGTACTTGGGCTTCCATGAGAGGTACGCCTGCCCTGTCAGCTAGTGAGAGCCTGACAGCAGTACCGTCATCGGAGCAATGGTACTTGGGTTTCCACAAGAGGTATGCCTGCCCTGTCAGCTAGTGAGAGCCTGATAGTGGGACCGTCATCGGAGCAAAGGTAGTTGGCATCTTAATCAAATCTTACCAAATCCAACATCCTCAAACAGGGAAAAATATGAGTTACATGATCCCCTGACTCAGACGGTCAGGGGTAGAGCTTGTTACAAGATAAGAAAAATACAGGATTCTGCTGGGGTGAGGCTTCTTCAGGGGGTCTGGGCATGATGTTCGTCATCCTTCCCCTTGGAGACCTCCATCTTGCTCAGGCTCTCCATGATCCTCTCCATCTCCTCTGCCTTGGCCAACCAAGAGATGGTATTGACAGCCGTTACATAGCACTGCCTTGCCATCCTGCGGTCTCCCTTGACTCTGACCTGGATCCCTCCTGAGCTGAACTTGAGGCACTGGTGGAACGATGACGGTATGCAACGGAAGGCGCTGATGAGGGGCCTTCCGAATATAGCATTGTAGTTGCTTGGACCATCAACTATGACGAACCAATAGTTCCTTGAAGTTCCCCCCCCCCCAATTTTACTTGGAGTCCTACTCCACCTTCAACTCCTTCCTCTCTCCTGAAAATCCGAACAGGGGTCCGTCCGAGGCCAACACCCTCCTTGGCTCTACCTTCATCTCGTCAAACGCCTTCTTGAAAATGGCGTTGATGGAGCTCCCGTTGTCAACCAAGATCTGGGTGACGGTGTAGCCATCGATGGCTGTCTGGATGACCAGCGCATCGCAAAACGAATCCTCATGATCCGGCAGGTCCTTCACCGAGAAGGCGATCTTCTCCTCCTGTGGCGGGGTCTGGGATGTCGAGGCGATGCTCCGTCGGTACATCACATGGAGGCTTGCCTTTCGAGTGGCCTCAATCCCCACTCCACCATGGATCACAGCTATACCGCCTCGGGGTCCGACATCGACCAGGTCCTCACACACGTCATCCCCCCTTCTCTGGGTAGAACCTCCTAAACCCGCACCGGCGGCTGCGGCTGGGCAGGGCCTCTTGCCCCCCTCACTTCCAGGAACTCGGGTCAGGTAGCCGTGGCATGCCCCTCCACCTGGTGGATGTTACAGTACGACAATGCTCTTTCTCCTATCTTTCGGCGGCCTCGACGGTCTCTCATGTTGCCTCTTCCCCCTTCACCTATCGCCAAGACTTGTTGTGGCGGGGTTAGGAGTTATCTTGGGGCCTGCCTCTGGAAGTTGAACCTCCCTTAGCACCAATGAAAGTTCCCTCTGCCCTGGATGAGAGCTCTTCCGGGACCCTGGGCAGGTTCTCCCTGTTGCCTCCAGCCTGGTTCCGGACCCTCCTGTCCCTGGAACCCCTGAGCTCTCTACTCCTCTCCCCTTCTTCCCTCCTGATGCCTTGAGCCACCTTGCTCCTTTGACTCCGTTTCTGTTAGCCTTGTCAACCTCTTGACAAATGCCGGGTTGGCCTCCTCTATGGATATCTCCCCAGCCGACCTTTCCATAAGTTCCTCAAAGGAAAGGGGGGCCTTTTGAGTCAAGCTCATCTTGAAGAACCCCTCACGCAACCCCACCGTGAATGTCATCTGGAGGGCATACCCCGGCATCTCCTGGACCTCCAAGATCTCCTCTTGGAACCTGTCAATGTAACGGGCAAGCGAATCCTCGGCCCCTTGCCTTATCAGGAAGATGGACTCAGGACTCCTCTTCCTCTTCTTGGAGGTGGAGAAGCGAAGCTGAAAGCTCTGGCTTAAGTCCTCGAACCCATAGATCGACCTCGGAGGGAGTTGATGAAACCAGTCCCTTGCCTTCTCCTTCAACGTGATCGCAAAGAGGCGACACTTGAAGGCATTCGTCATCGGCCTGATGGAGATGACATCCTCGAACCACTGCAGATGTTGGATGGGGTCATCCTTCCCGGTATAGTAAGCCATGTCGTGCTCTCGGAACCCCTCGGGAACGGGAGCTGAGATGATCAGCTTGCTGAAGGGTGACCCCCTGAGGGGTGGTCTCGCCACCTCTACTCGCACGACCTGCTTTCCTGGGAGGGTGGCACTCGCCGGACTGGAGAACAACTCCCGGCCGGTGAGGTCTCGCTCGACCCTATCTCCCATCATCTCCATCCCGAGCCTTCTTCCTGGTGTACTTCCTTCTCCCCCTACTGGGGTCATCTCATCGAGAGGGGGGGGACTAGCTCCTCGGGGGTCGGGGTGGAGCTGCCACCCTGAGGAGCAATACTTCGCAGCATCTCTATGATGCCCTGGATAGAGTCCATGAACTCTTGCCTCCCCACAAAGGGTCCTGGGCTTGGGAGCTCGCCGAGATCATCACTACCTCCCTGACCTCCAGCCATGATGCTCTCCCGAGATCTTCTGTGCTGGTCACTCTCCACGCTCACCGCACCAAAAGTCTTGAAGCCAAAAATGACCTTTGTGGAGTTCGGGGTCTCAAAAGAGGGGTGACCTCACACTTACTGCACTCGGGGGGATATCTCGGACCAAAGGCACAGGAAACCAGGAACAGACCCTTTGCTCTAGCGTGGAGGCCCCACCTCACACCCGGAAGACCTCGGAGATCTCCCCCCTCCCTAGCCAATGTTGAGCTAGGATGCCTTGGAGGCTGAAGAGAGAGTGAAGTAGTGATGCTCTCCAAGGCACACCTAAGGGCCTATTTATAGTTTTTTGGGGATAGTCTGCAAATAACCAACCTCCACTGCTCTGAAAATTACTGAAATGCCCATGGAATGGTCTGCCAACAGCCAAATCCCGCTGTTCTAAGCGGCTAATTGCAGTCCACCAGGGGCAGTCCCTCAAACCGGGCAGCCTGACGGTTAGGCGGGAAGCTGGGGCGGCCTGGGCGGACAGGCGGCCTACGAGTGGCGACCTGGCGGCCTACGAGTGGCGACCTGGTGGCCTGCTCGGCCACTAGGCGTGCTGAAGCCGGGCGAGCTGCGGCGTGCTGGACTGGGACGGTGGTCTGGCAAGCTGAGCCTGGCGAGACGGCGGCCTGGGAGAGGCGACAGTCTGGCGAGACGGGGCAAGGCGAGCCGCGGCCTGGCGAGCTGGCCTGCTTGGCGAGACGGCAGCCTGGGAGAGGCGGCGGTCTAGCCAGACGGGGCAAGGCGAGCCGAGCCTAGCGAGCTGGCCTGCTTGGCGAGACGGCGACCTGGGAGAGGCGGCGGTCTAGCGAGCTGAGCCTGGCGAGACGACGGCCTGGGAGAGGCGGCGGTCCGGCGAGACGGGGCAAGGCGAGCCAAGCCTGGCGAGCTGGCCTGCTTGGTGAGACGACGGCCACTACAATAAAGTCGCTATATGGTGACGTTTTTTTATAACTTTTGTGACGATTTTAAAGCGTCACGATAGTTTTCGTGATGTTTATAAAAACGTCACTAAACCGTCACAATTGCGGTCGTCACCGTAGCTCATTGTGACGCTTTCAAAAAAAAACGTCGTGATTGGAATGTACTATATCATGACGTTTTTTTCCAAAAAAACGTCATGCATGACAATTGCTCTATAGTGACATTTTTCCAAAAAAACGTCATAATTGACAGTTGTTCTATCGCGACACTTTTTCAAAAAAATGTCATGATTGATTGCTCTATCTTGACACTTTCAAAAAACGTCAAAAAATAAAAATTCTACCACGATTTTTTTTTCAAAACGTCGACTCAATTAAAAATCTATTATAACATTTTTAAAATTTTAAGGAAAGAAATTTAAAAAAAATAGAAATTTACGATAATTTAAACTCTAAAAAATAATTTGGCATCTAAAATGTTAATTAAAATTATAAATATTATTTTAATATATTATTTTTCATATTTTAAATATTTTTGAGAGTAATACTAAGATATTTTGAGAGAGATTTGCAACATATTGTCCAATTCATCATTATTATTGAATTGTATAAACATGCAAAAAATCATATTAATGATAAACAAACTTGTTCCAAGTAGCATAACTTGCAAAAAAACATAATCATTCAATATATACATTGTTTTCAATACAAAAAAAAACAACTGAAAAAAAACAAGCATTATGAGCCTTCAAAATTTTCTTCATCATTAGCTTCATTGACATTGAAACAAGCATGATGGGCATTCAACTTCATTTGTACATCATCTCACACATCATCTTTTCAAACTGTGAGCATAACAAATATAATTGATCAATTGTCTACATAACAAACAAAATTGAAACATAAGATTAAATATTTATTCTAATTGCATGTAAGGTTAACATAAATAACTTGAAAAAATATTATAATAATGTAAAGAAGAAAATATAAAGAGCCCACATTATGTATCCATAGAATGCTGACAACAGTTTTAACTAAATTGGTGGCAACAGCGCCAGCAGTTTGCGCCAAACTGCTGCCAGCAGTTTGCGCCAAACTGCTGCCAGCAGTTTGCGCCAAACTGCTGCCAGCAGTTTGCGCCAAACTGCTGCCAGCAGTTTGCGCCAAACTGCTGCCAGCAGTTTGCGCCAAACTGCTGCCAGCAGTTTGCGCCAAACTGCTGCCAGCAGTTTGCGCCAAACTGCTGCCAGCAGTTTGCGCCAAACTGCTGCCAGCAGTTTGCGCCAAACTGCTGCCAGCAGTTTGCGCCAAACTGCTGCCAGCAGTTTGCGCCAAACTGCTGGTCCAGCAGTTTGTGCCAGCAAGTCAAATTGTGTGTGTGTGCGCGCGTGAGTGAGTGCTTGCTTTTGTGTGTGTCAATACCAAGCTGGGATGTTATCCAATGCTTACCCATTGGATAGCTTTAAGCGGATGGTGAAAGCTTTTGCTGGATACTCAATTCTCAAGACAAGAAATATTAATGGTTGATGTTTCCATCCAATGCATCCAAAATCAAAACTCTATGGCATCTAGACCATCACAACATTAAAAGAGAAAGATTAAAGTCACAAGACACTCCACGAGTCTCGAAAGGCTACAACGACATGTGTAGTGGTAGAGGAATCATGTTCGTCGTCGGTACTGTCAGTGGATGACTACTTTCGTGTCATTGAATGATAGCTATTTTCTCAAGATATTCATGATTATTACAATTTTTCTTCAAGGCATGTTAGATCTCCACTAGACAGCCAAAATCTTATCCTGTTATAAATCTGATTTGGTATCAAAGCTTATGTTTGTATCACAATATCTTCAAATCATAAATAAAAGGTCGATGCAATTTAAAGAAAAACTAATTTGATGATATTCAAGACAATTTAAGCACCACAACTATCAAGTTAAGGGCTTGCTTTGATTGTAGGTATGGTAATTAGACATTTTCAAGTTGGATAGATAAAAAAGGTAGCCATGTGGACAAAGCTGTTGGAGTTACCATGGTGATCTAGAAGTGGTCAAACATGTAATCTCACTGCCAACGCGATATGGGTCGCACATAAGAGATGTGGAGAAGTTGGATGATTGACTGTGTTGGTAAAGGTTACCAATCACCGACCTGAATGGGGTTATGGGCAAAGTGTTGCCTTAAAGGATCGTCGGGGTGGGCAAATGTTGCCTTGAAGGATTGGTAAGAATAGTCTACCGAGGGTCGACGTGAATCGTCGAGTATTGTACTCTGATTCTCACCGACTGATACTCGTCGATCCTAGGTGATTCTCGCCGATCCTAGGTGATTCTCGCCAATCCTAGGTGATTCTCGCCGATCCTAGGTGATTCTCTCCGATCCTAGGTGATTCTCGCCGATTAATTCTCACTGAATCTGCTAGGTGATTCTCGCCGATTCTGGAACCTTAATTCCCGGGTGGTCTGCGGATTGTGATATTCCTAAGTCTATTTATGCCTTTGGTATAAATAGATACTTAGGGTTTTCAGGAAGGCTATCTGATCGAATCGACGGAAGTGTTCCGCCGTTCTTCATTCGAGCGCTGATCGAATCGAATCCCGCCGGTTCCGCCGTTCTTCGTTCGAGCGCTGATCGAATCGAATCCTGCCGGTTCCGCCGTTCTTCGTTCGATCTCTGATCGAATCGGATGCGATTGTCGGCCCGTTCCGCCGATCCCGAATCCCGCCGACGGAAGTGTTCCGCCGCCGTGCTCGCTCCGTCGACCTCCTCCTCTCCGGCGATTGTCGCTGGTGTTGCTATCCCTGGCACGGACCTAGCAGTCCGTGGGAAAGCAAGGTGTGGTCATTCTCCTTCCCGATTATCCGTGCGACGGAAAAATCGGTGTTCTCCCGCTCGTGTGGATTTCTGCAGAGACGTGGATATCATTCCACGTAGAACTCGCCACCAGCAAGAAAACGAAGCTTGGAGCATCTCCGTTGAGTTGTGACTCAACGCCACCGAGGTAATTTTTGCCTAGTTGTATGTTAACTTCTTGATTCAACTACCATGGCCCGATCCCATCTCTTTTGGGTTTTTCTTGATGTTTTTATTCTTCCACTGCGTGCACAAGTGTTGTGCCATCCTCATAGAGAAACCCAACAAAAGCATCCCCGCATAGCGAGGTTCCGGGGAAGGCACCCCACTCCCCCCCCCCCCGCCAAACTGCTGCCAGCAGTTTGCACAAACTGCTGGTCCAGCAGTTTGTGCCAGCAAGTCAAATTATGTGTGTGTTTACGCGTGAGTGAGTGCTTGCTTTTGTGTGTGTCCATACCAAGCTGGGATGTTATCCAATGCTTACCCATTGGATAGCTTTAAGCGGATGGTGAAAGCTTTTGCTGGATACTCAAGTCTCAAGACAAGAAATATTAATGATTGATGTTTCCATCCAATGCACCCAAAATCAAAACTCTATGGCACCTAGGACATCACAACATTAAAAGAGAAAGATTAAAGTCACAAGACACTCCACGAGTCTCGAAAGGCTACAACGACATGTATAGTGGTAGAGGAATCATGTTCGTCGTCGGTACTATCAGTGGATGACTACTTTCGTGTCATTGAATGATAGCTATTTTCCTAAGATATTCATGATTATTACAATTTTTCTTCAAGGCATGTTAGATCTCCACTAGACAGCCAAAATCTTATCCTGTTCTAAAGCTGATTTGGAATCAAAGATTATGTTTGCATCACAATATCTTCAAATCATAAATAAAAGGTAGATGCAATTTAAAGAAAAACTAATTTGATGTTATTCAAGACAATTTAAGCAACACAACTATCAAGTTGAGGACTTGATTTGATCGTAGGTATGGTAATTAGACATTTTCAAGTTGGATAGATAAAAAAAGGCAGCCTTGTGGACAAAGCATCCCCGCATAGCGAGGTTTCGGGGAAGGCACCCCCCTCCCACCTCCAAACTACTGCCAGCAGTTTGTGCCAAAATGCTGGTTCAGCAATTTGTGCCAGCAAGTCAAATTGTGTGTGTGTGTGTGCGCGCGCGTGAGTGAGTGCTTGCTTTTGTGTGTGTCAATACCAAGCTGGGATGTTATCCAATGCTTACCCATTGGATAGCTTTAAGCTGATGGTGAAAACTTTTGCTGGATACTCAAGTCTCAAGACAAGAAATATTAATGATTGATGTTTCCATCAACTGCATCCAAAATCAAAACTCTATGGCACCTAGGCCATCACAACATTAAAAGAGAAAGATTTAAGTCACAAGATACTTCACGATCTCGAAAGGCTACAACGACATGTATAGTGGTAGAGGAATCATGTTCGTCGTCGGTACTGTCAGTGGATGACTACTTTCGTGTCATTGAATGATAGTTGTTTTCCTAAGATATTCATGATTATTACAATTTTTCTTCAAGGCATGTTAGATCTCCACTAGATAGCCAAAATCTTATCCTGTTCTAAAGCTGATTCGGTATCAAAGCTTATGTTTGCATCACAATATCTTCAAATCATAAATAAAAGGTAGATGTAATTTAAAGAAAACCTAATTTGATGATATTCAAGACAATTTGAGCACCACAACTATCAAGTTGAGGACTTGCTTTGATCGTAGGTATGGTAATTAGACATTTTCAAGTTGGATAGATAAAAAAAGGCAGCCTTGTGGACAAAGCATCCCCGCATAGCGAGGGTCCGGGGAAGGACCCCCCCCCCCCCCCCCCACCCCCCACCCCTCCAAGAGGGTGAAATGTAGCAGACCTTACACCGCATTTTTGCAAGAGGCTGCTTCTAGGACTCGAACCTATGACCTCAAGGTCACACGGCAACACCCCAACCGGTGCTCCAAGGCTCCCCTTCAAGTTGGATGGATAAATAGAAAAAATATTTGAAAATATAATTTCAAGTCCAAATATCTTGATTAGTAAAACAAAATTATAGGACTTGCTCTAATATTTTGGTCAAGTGGTCTCGCCAAAACAAAATGTCTGCGGAATGATATGAAGCAAAAATTTATAAAACATACTTGTTAGTCTTATATTATAAAGACTAATTGCACGATCAATTTATGATTTTCAAATCAGATGGCTATATTATGTTCGAATTGTCATCTTTTCCATGACTGAAGATATTGCAAATTTCAATTAAGTCAGCAAAGTTATATAGATCTCATTCAGCATAGGGTGATGTACTAAGGGAGTTCAAGGAATCAATCATAACCTATTATGACATCACTAACCTCCATTATGCCCCAACATCTGATCAGAGGAATGAAGTGTCAACTACTCCCACTGGCTTTGAAGAGATCGAAGGCAGTGGATTGTTTTCATGAGTTTCATGCCAGGAAAATCTATGGTTTCCGAGAGGTCAGCTAACCCCTTCACCAGCATGAAGAAAAGGTTGTGTGAAATCGACACTTAAATCTGAAATTGGGTCCTTGTGAATCCTTGTGGGTGTCATGAACATTCATCAGATGCAAGAAGAGGCCGGGTCGACGGAGCTTGACCATGTTGCAATTCTATCTTTTTTTCATTGATTTTATTTGTTACTTTTTGTCAATTTAATTAATATGCATCTATTTACAACACGGGTTGGTCTGAACAGCACACACTTGATTTACATTGGACTTTGTATTTATATTTGGGCTCTCGTTGAGATCGGGCTTGTAATAATAATTTTAATTCTTGCTTCATTGAGGTCTAGGGCTCCCACTCTTTCCCCACTTCATCCCAAGCACGGCAGCAACCCATTAGAGTCGAGCACCTCTCCCACTTGTGCCAACACCGGGCTTCTCCCACTGTTGCTCTCGTAGGACGCAAATGTGCATCTAACAAGAAGAAGACTGCTCAGATGCACGTGAGCTGAAAAACAGTGAAGGGAGTTCTATGCACAGGATGCAGTCGCAAACCATGAGTCTGCATACAGACGCACCGAGGACCTCCAAACTTTGTTGTCGCAACTTTCCTTTAGCCCATGTGACGAGTACATTCCTCCGTCTTTGTTCTTCCGATGATGCCCCCGCCTTAAATGTTGCAAGAATGCTCCAATACCTCAACCCATTGGTCGGCAACAGGATCTTGGGGAAAACATCACACCGTACCTTCGTCGTCTCCTTCCTCCATTACATCCCACCCTGTGACCCAATCCTATGCACGGTCTGTGATAACTTGGTATCAGAGATACTTGCACTATTTCCTTGATTTTAACCGCTTAATAATATCCTTGCAAGTTTGTAGAGCCTTATCATCTTGGAGTGTGCTACATAAAATGTTAACATAGGCTTCCAGAGCCTCTTTATACGGACTCAGCTTGGAGAGTATAGCACATTTACGATGGTAAGCACGATCATCTTTAGAATCTCGATCAATAACCTCATTAAATGCTTCTAGAGCATCTTTATACTGATTCATAATTATCCCCATTGTTGGCGGACGAATACTCCTTTTATCTATAAGGCTGTACCTTCCTGGTATGTAGAGGTCACCCAATTTAAAGATAGGATGGTAGAACTTAATCAGCAAATTAATTGGATCCCTTTCCACGTGAAAGATAATTTATTTGGTAAATGGTTAGAAAATTCTAAAGATTGATCAATTAGCTGCAATAGATTTTGGGCCACACCTTTACCATTATGGAAATCAGATGATCCAGCCTATCCTAGAATTGATGTATATGGTTCAACACAAGAATTAGAAGAAGATTTTGGAGTAAAAATAATTGATTTACATAGGCCCTACATCGATCACTTAACTCACAAAAATCCTTCTGATCCAACCGGTAAATCAATGATGAGGAGAATTGAAGATGTATTTGATTGCTGGTTTGAAAGTGGATCTATGCCTTATGGGTAGGCCCATTATCCATTTGAAAATAAAGAACAGTTTGATGTAATCTAAATTCCCAAACTCAGTGGCGACGATGAAGACATTCCATCATAGTTCATTACACTCTCAATCTCTCAGTAGATTACTGTCTTAAAGTTATTAACCAAGTTTCAAGAGGGAATTTCTATTGCACTTGCAATTTGAATCTTAACGTACTTAAATAGTTCCACATGCAATGTGTGCATAAAATAACTTATGGCAAATAACAACAATTGTGAATTATTAATGAGATTAGGTATACACAGGCTTACTTAAGAGACCCAATAAAAATTTCATGATTGTTACACCTTTCAATGTAAAGTCATTACAAAGGGTAAAATTGAATATCATAATCATTTTTCATTCAATTGAATCTCAAAAATAAATAGAAGAAGCGAGAAACCAAACCTTGATTTGAATTGATATTTGTACTAGGAGATGGTGTTGAGGTGTTGTTAGGGGTAGTCTCATTTATATTTGATCTTTGAGTAGAAGCCATCATTCTCAAGAACTACACACGTAATAAATATTTATAAAACAATTCTAATTAATCCAAGCATTATTAACTTGATTTAAACATAATTATTACTTAGTCTGGTGATAGATGTATCCCTTACCCCACTGATGTTCCAAATGAATCATCCCTAGAATTTTGCTGTGACCTGTCATCCATAAGACGATCTATGGTCTTTTGCATGATATACATTTGTAATTTCAATTGTTCAATCTCTCGCAACTCTTCTGGATTTGTATGTTTCAAGCTAGTTGTTCTTGCGCGGCATGATAAATCAGGGTATACCTGAATCGCAGTGACACCCATTCCTATACCACGACATCGGCCATAATATTCTGGTCAAAATGTAGATCTAAAAGAGAAATAAAAATTTATTGTACAATACTCTAAATTGAAATAAAATGTTATGTTTTTACCTAAAAGCACCTTCATGAATTTCATTTATTGGTGTCGGGAGGATGCTGCGATATTTGTTCCTCTATAGCCTTGTCCAAGGCAACCTAGAAAAAAGTACACAAATGAAATCTTCAGTAAACAATTTGGATATTATTTAAATGTTTAAATAATTAAGCTAAAGAATGAAACACGTACTTTTTTTGATATTGCATCATCATTCACCAAAGTTTTCCCATTTTTCTTGCTTGTGCGACTATCTAAGAATAATTCAATGCGAGTTGGCTCTCTGCCCAATTCAATTTCCTTATAAAAATAAACTATTTAGCTTTATACAATAAAGTAAGAAACAAAAAAGATATATATTATATATATGTATATATGTATACCAAGTCTTTCTTTAGATTAGCAAGGGTCATCCGTCCATGAGTCTTTAGATTAGCAAGAGTCATCCATCCAAGAGTATGTGCACCAGTATTTTTTTGGCGACATACTTTATTTTTTTCACTTATAATCTGCGACATCAAAAAATTTATACTCTCAAACTTTTAATATGTTGGAAATTTATACAAAAAGTTGGAAGAATAAATAAATAAAGTTATAATACCCTTCCTTTTGCAGAATACCAATATTTCACAATTTCAACAAATTGGCTCTCCGACATATCTGTAGGACCATCTCGTGCAATAAGTGCTTCTGGAGTACCCAATGGATCATAATATTGCTTTTTAAAAGTTGACTTTCAATTCCTAAAACTTTCTCTTATAATTTCCTTGATAAGTTTTCTATCTGTCTCAAATACGAGGAATCTTTGCTGCATGAATAAAACATTAAGCATATATAGTTATTGTTATATTCAATGAAATCATGTTTTTTTGCTTATGTGCACACACTTACCTTAATCATGTTTTTTTGCTTCTGTTTCCTTGCTATACTGGGACACATGCATCCAAGATAGAGGGGTCATTGAAAATAATGATGTATTTTGTACAAGTGTCCCTAAGAATGATGAAAGTTGAGGTGCACCACTTCCAACAAATTGCCCATGTTTGTTTCTCTCCAATAAGATAACTTTATCAGATGACATAAGATGAATATCCTTACATGTTGTTACTCCTCATAACTTTTTACTTCTATGTGTACCTACATATACAAAAACTTTGATTATTCTACTTGCATTTATTGAAAATCATATAAAGAAAAACATGTATTATTTACCTGGGGTCTCTAGGACTTCATTACTAAGATTGACAGCTTCTTCATCACTATGTTGATTCTCATCAGAGCTTTCATCTGTTGAAAAATAATGTGTAGTTGTTGGATCATGTAGTGGTTCCTTGTGGGCATTTGAAGTGCACACATAAGGGCCACCGCTAACACCTTTGTGTTGATCTTTAGCTAGAGAGTTATCCCTTGAAACAAATAATTTTCTTGGAGCAAATGTTCTCTTAGGAGCCATCAAATATCTGCATGATAACAAAATCAAATATTTGCAAGGTAACATGATTTGTCCATTGTTATACACTAGTAATACTGCTAATATAGAAAAATTACTCCTCAGGTAGATCAAAATGAAAAATCACTCAAAATTTTTTAGGATTGAAATTAAAATAATAGATGCACAAAAGATGCACAAATCAATCATAATAGCAACACATAATTGAAAAATAAGAAATTACCTTGATAGGATAAATCTCCAACAATGACAAGAGGATGCAAAAAGAGGTTTATTATGTTGGTAGTCATGGAATGGGCATAATCAACCCACTTCATGATTATAAATTGGCTTCTCTTTGCACAACTATAGGCTCAACATCTGTTCTAACCATCTCGGTGTCTTCATCATCACCTTGATATAAATTTTGAATATTGTGTACGTCATCATTAACACATTGAATGAAGTTTCCATGATCATCAACACTTCTAGCTTCAAATTCTCACATTTCATACTCATCTCGTGGTAACATCCTCATGACCAATTCCCAATTTGATTGTTTAGGATCACGAATATAATAAACCATTCTTGCTTGAGAAGGAAATATATATGGGTCATGTTCAAGTGATGCTCCTGTATGTATCAAATTTGTGAAATTAACCAATGTAAAACCATATAAATCTTTCTTCACACCCACATTCTTTGCAGGATTAACCCAATCACATTTAAAAAGCATCACTTTAGCAAAGTCAAAGTAATCCATCTCTATGATCTCATTTATTCTACCAAAATAATTGATATCCTCTTGAAGCCCAACATGATTAGACATGACTTCAACTCCACTATTTTGCATCCTCTTGTGAATCTCACTACCTACAATTCGAAAAGAAAACCCATTTATATTATATCCTTTGTAGCTACGAACAATAGAGTTTGGTCCGAGGGCTAATTGTCGTAATTGAGCGTCATCAACAATTGCACCATCACGATTAACCTGTTATGATAAAATGGAAATATAATTCATTTGTAGATCTAGGTACGAGCACAAACATGCGCAAATTAATGTACATGCATATGATGATTCTTACTCTTTATTTAAACCATTCTGAGAATTCTTTATGAAGTAGATTCTCCAAGCGGTCCACATCAATACATAGGGGTTGGTGGTGATTCTTCAATTCCTCTCGAAGTTCGCTATTAAAACAATATTAATTAATGCACATTTCAAGAATAAATAATCTTTATCATGATTTTAAAGTTTATTAAAACTTACCTTCGAAAAATTTCAAGCTCTACACAGTTGAACAAAATATATCGATGAGCTTGCATAAGGCTAATTGGATCTAGTGCCTTCAAGACAACGCCCCTTGTTGCACTCCCAACTTGTGGAAGCATCCTAAATGCTGGAGTTGGAGATGTAGAATTTGCACTATTACGACTTGGTCGATTAATTCGAGTCTCTATCCCTTCTAAGAACCGATAACAAAATGTCATAATCTCTTCCGCTATATAACCCTCTGCTATAGATCCTTCTGGTTTTGCTCAATTTCGTACATATTTTTTATAATGTTTCCGAGCCGAAAAAGAAGCAAGACGTCTTGCTTCCAAGTTCCCTCTCGATGGGATACATCTATCTAAATTGTATTGGGCCACCCAAAATAGCTTCTTGTGAAAGATGAACCATGAGATGAATCATCACAGTGAAGAATGAAGGGGGAAAAATTATTTCGAGTTGACATAAAGCCACTATAATTAGATTTTCAATCTTCAACAAATCAGAATCATTTAGTTTTTTGGAACATAATTCTCTAAAGAACATGGAAACCTCCATCAATGGTGTCACTATATACCTTTGTAACACTGATCGTAAACCAATTGATAACAATTGCCGCAGTATAATGTGATTATCATGGCTCTTTAAGCATTGTATTTTGCATTTCTTCAGTTTAACACAGCGTGATATATTGGAGGCATATCCATCAGGAACTCGTAATGACTTTATCATTCGTAAAAAGATATCTTTCTCCATCTTACTCATGGTGAAGCAAGCTGGAGGAATAATCACGGTGTCATCATCTCTTTCTTGGATCCATAAATGTTTTAGAACCCCGAGATCCTTGCAATCCCTTCTAGTGCACACATTATCCTTGGATTTGATTGGGTCACCCAATATAGTGTTCAAAATATTATCACACACATTTTTTTCTATATGCATCGTATCAAGACAATGACGAAGTAAATTTGTCTTCCAATAGGGAAGGTCAAAAAATATACTTCTTTTTTTCCAATACTTAGTAGGTCCTCCCAAATTATTTTCTCTACCAAACACAACATGAAGATGTTGGGTTTCCTCTAATACTCTTCGTACATTAGGAGGTTTTTTACTACAAATACGCATTTCATGTCGACCAAACTTTCTTGCTTTCCGATATGGATGATCAACTGGCAAGAATCGACGATGAGCCTGATTAACAGTTTTTTGACTATTCTTTAGCCAACATGATTGAGTGTCCAACCCGCATGATGGACATCCAAGTTTCGAATGTGTGTTCCATCCCGATAGATTACCAAGCGCGGGAAAATCGCTAATAGTCCATAATAGTGTTGCGTGTAGTGTAAATTTCTTCCCATCTAAAACATCAAGCACTTCTACCCCCACTTTCCATAACTCATTCAACTCTTTTATTAATGGTTGTAGATACACATCGATATTATTTACTGACATCTTTGGCCCCGGTATCAAACCCGACATGATAATAGATCTTTTATTCATGCACTCCCAAGGTGGCACATTGTATATCACTAGCATAATTGGCCACGTACTATGTGTGCTGCTAAGATCACCAAATGGATTGAATCGATCAGTAGCAAGTCCAAAATGAATATTTTGAGGATCATTTGAGAACTTTTTGTGGCGTTGATCAAATTCTTTTCATGCCAAGCCATCTCTAGAGTGATGCATTAAACTGTCATGATTGAGATCTTTGGCATGCCACTGTATCATCTCAGCAGTTTCCTTACAAAGAAATAGTCACTTCAAACGTTCTTTCAATGGAAAATACCGAAAAACTTTTTTGGATATCTTCCTCACAATGATCGCATCTTCTTGCTTACATTTTCTCGATCGGTGAGTCGATTGATCGTCTTGTACATCAACCCATCGTGATTGTTCACATATATGACAAAAATTGTCATTTTTATGTAAGTCCCAAAATAACGAACAATCATTTTCACATGCATCAATCTTAATATATTTGTGGCCCAATTTAGATGTGACTTTCTTGGCCTCACGATAGTTAGCCGGCACTGATTTATATATGTCTGGCACTGCTCCTTGTAGAACTTTCAACAACATATCAAAATGTACATTACTCCAATTTCCAAGTGTCTTAATATGCAGGAGATTCAATAAGAAGGATAATTTTGTGTACTCTTGACATCCTTCCCATAATGGCTTATTTTCCTCTAAGAGAGTGGTGTATAAATTATTCGCATCTGCATTAATGGGTGCTTGAAGATTCTCAAAATGTGTGTTTATGCCGATATCATCATAAAGTAATTCTTGTTCATACAAACTCTCATTGTTTGTTAAATTAGGAATAGCAGTATGCAGAAGTTCATTCATCGGATCACTAGAGTTGTTAGTGTGGTTCAAAGATCCTATAATTAAAGGACGATTATTATTTTGTAAGACTCCATTATTAATTAAACGTCCATCATGGTATATCCATTCTGTGTAGTTCTCCATAATACCATTCCATACAAGATGCCCCTCCACCACATCTCTATCCCACTTCTTTAGATTTACACACTTTTTACAAGGACATGGGCAGTTCTCAGTAATTGGTGTATATGAATAGTATGAATCTAGCAAATATTTTATGTCATCTAAATAAGTCTTCAAATGTCGTAACTCTCTCATCCATCTTCTGTCCATTGTTAATAATAAATCAGATTGGCACCTATATAAAAAAATAACACAATTAATAAATATTATAAATCAGATATGAAGATTGTGTTTTACAAAATTGAATGATCACTCTACTATTTACAAAGGAAAATTGTTGGTCACATCTGAATTAAAAAATACTAATATAAAAATTAATATAAAATGAAAATGAAAAATATAATATAAAACAAAAAAGCAACTTGAGGGACTGGTTGGTGATAATAAATGTGTTATTTCAGCTACTGCTAGCGACAATCTTCTTGGCAAGGGTAGAAAGAAAAATACTAAAAGTTGATTATTTATTTTGTCCATCCAAATATATGCAAAACTTGCAACAATAATTAAGCACATAAAAAAAACTACCCAAATATGCACAAACACACTTACACACACATACACACTTACACACACATACACAAACACAAACACATATACACAAACACTTTCATCCACACCATATATGAAACTAATTGCAGGAATATATGAAACTACTAGAAGGCATTATATAAAACTACTAGAAGGTATTAATATTATATGAAGCTACTAGAAGGCATTATAAGAAACTACTTTCATCCCAACTATCATTACAGGAAGAGGAGACACTGAATAGAGGTGAATGATTAGGTTTGTAGTTTTTTACTAAACAATTTATTTGGTTTTATTACAGTCCTAAATTTGATTAAATAAATAAAATTGTCAAATTGAAACATGCTCTAGATGAAGTATCATGATTCATCAAAACAAAATCATAACTGATATTACATTTACAACCTACTCCAAAAAAAATCTATCGGAAAAATATCTCAAATAAACTCCTCGTCTCTACTCCGCATCATAATTCCTGTGAGAAAATCATCAGGCGGCTAACAACAATATTGGTATTTAATTCAATGTCAATATCTACGTGTATTAACGTTGAATTGGAAGCTAATTTTTGAAGACCAATGTCTTTCAAACGAACAGACCCTTAGAGATTCTTTATGAAGGAAGTTAGCTCGCCTATACAGCTTATATAATACATCATGTTTTCTTGTATGTGTTTTTATACAATTTATTGGAATTAAGATGGCTTATTTTACTTCCTAATTAAATGTTTTAGTTTCATACCAAATAAAGACTTCCCACTCAAAAATAAATTTCATGCAATTCATTTGCTAGAATTTTGTGTTGCTTCCAATTGTGTTTAATGATTACAGAACTTGTAATCAATCATGTATTGGTAGAAAATAAGGTCTATGAGACAAATTAGCATGTAAATCAATAGCAAAAATAATAATTTAAGCTCAAATACACAATGAAAAGCAAGCTAGAGTAGGTTAAATAAAAGACATCAACTAAACTAGTATGTAAAGATCTAACACTTGAGTTCACAAATCAACACTAAAACACTGTTGGGTAACTTCCGGAATCAAAACGAAAGCAACTAACCAATACACATTATAGGCATAAGTAGCCCTCATGACATTTGAAACCATAGTTGGTAATGCCCCCAGCAAACAATATAGCCAGAAAAGGTGCCATGTGGTTGGGAGTACCGTGGATAAAGAAGAGAAATTAATAAACAAATGGGAAGGGTGTCATGCAGAGCAACATTTCTTCATGTTCGAGCAACATCCACAATAACTAATTAGGTTTGAAAGTCCTAAAATTATCCTTGAATATCACTATAGCTTATGTTGTATGATATATAACATAAAGGTTCTAGTAGGTCCACCAACATGAGGCCATTCAAACCAAAGTTTTATCTAAATTAAATCCCCTTGGATTTAATATTGAATCCCAAATTTCATCCAACACTGGACATACTAACCTGACAAAATAAAATAGTGAAGAGTGATATGATCCTAAACAAGTAACATTATCATAGGATGTACATTATTATATCTTTGACATACTAAAAATACAAAATGATCAAACAACTAAATAAAAAATCATTCAAATAGAAATACAACAACAACAAGAAAGTTCCTTGTGCTTCTAAATTTTGACTTTCCAAACATTGTTGTCCCTTCTAAAAAAACTTCTTCCAATGGTTTGTCATTGCAATGTATATGTTCCTTGTGCTAATATACATTATTTTTCTAATTTGACCTTTGTTTAAGTTTAATTTTTTTAGTTCTATGGCATTAAATTCGTGGCCTTGTTATCCAAATTCACACAAGAAAGTTCCAATCAGCCGGCTATAAGAGGAAGTCAAACAGTGTCTCAAAACCCAACATAAATAAAGCCACTCTACACTAATTAAATTATAACAAGGCCATGAATTTAACTACCCTACACCACCACAAAAGCCACATTGTCCACACACTATACAAAGAAAATATCTAATATACAAACCAATTCAGTGAACCAAAATCCCCACATCAATTATATACAGCAGGCAAACATATCAAATAAATCCACACGTCAAGTTATTGAAAAACAACCAATTATAGAGAAATCCAAGTTCAGAAAATTGAAGAAGAGGGAGGAGGAAGAAGAAGAAGAAGAGAAGGAGAGGGAGAAACCATAACTTCCATAATTATGACATATCTCCACCACAGAAATCAAACCATATATCCACGACAGACGAAAAAGAAGAAAGGAGAGAGGAAAGAAGAGCTTACAGTGGGAAAAGAAGAAGAAAACTCGTTATTGGGCCTCTGTCGAGCAACGTAGAAGCAGTGCCGAACTCAACCGAAGACTCCTATGTCGAAATCAAATAGGGGGAGGAAGGATCGCTTGTTATCATTGCCTGGCAGAGATCTCGAGAGCCCTAACGGGAGATCGGCGGAAATGTCGTCGAGAGAGATCGGGGCAGAAGAGAAGGCCCGACCTACTTCCAGAGGTTAGTCAGCTAACCCAAATCAATCTACAGCGTCGAGCAGGAGAAACTCCTTCACCATCACCGTCGGCATAAGTTGCTGCAGGCGTGAGGGACGGTGCAACGCAGAGGAGAGAAAAGGGAGGGCGCAGCGCAGAGGAGAGAAACAGCCTGAGGGAGGGCGCAACGCAGACGAGAGAAAGGATCGAGTAAATAATAAACCCTAAAGAATTTTGGGGGAAATATTTTAATTTCCCTCCAAAATTTTACTATTATCATATACATATAATTTTTTATATTTCAATGATGAGTAAAGATAAAAAAAGTCATCTAAAATGCAATATTAATATATTAAAAAAATTTGGGCCCGGGCACTGACCTCGAACTGAATTGGGGGCGTTGCTCACTTGATCTCTGTCCACAAATCAGTGGAACCTGTTGGAAAATCGGAGCGCCGAGAAGATCGATTCGAACGAAAAACAAATAAAACCAAGCAACCACAAACAACAAGATTTACAGAGGTTCACCCAAAGCCCAGGCTAGTCCTCTCTCCCTTCCGCCTCTTCATTCCTGTATTCACCAAAAAAAGTAAACGATTACAAAGGTTACAAGAATTTGACTGATCCTGTCGGCCTTCTCTCATTCTATCTCCTTTGGACAAGAACTAGAGGAACTACCGCCGGAAACGCACCTCCACGAATAACCTCGTATGTGCCTCCAAAAGATCCCAGCTAAAAGCCTAAGAACGTAACCCTAAACACGGGAACAGTTCTTAAATAGGGTGCGTGCAAAAACGGGCAGATATATCCGTGCGCACACCCATGCGGGAAACCCAAAACTAATTTTGTTTCTAGGGCATTGCCCCCGAGCCCCCACCGGGGACGCTGTCCCCTGGACCCCTGCCCACTGTCTAGTTAGTGGGACCTCCGTCGGGGGCTGCCACCCCCTGACCCCCGCTGTCGTCGGCGTCGCGCGCAATTGTCGGATGGATTCACACTTCGATTACTCTAAGCTCACGTGGGTGAATTACCCGGTGTGAGAAACAAGAAGGCCGAAAAGTACTGTTCCACAACTCTAACAGAAACTCTAATTAAAACCTCTTCGTAGGGAATATTTGACACAAGATTGCAGCGAAATCTCAAAAAATATGTGCATGGTGATCATTTCATACGATATAAAGTTCTCAAAAACCTCACAACGCACTCTTAGTAGGGGCATTTGATTTGATATGAGGTTGGGATATCGTATCTTAGACTTTGTCAACTAATTTGCTCATCGATATGTACGTAGTCAACTGTCAATATCACAACTAGCCTCCTACCATAATGAAGAATTTGATCGCCTAGTGTCTCAGCTCATTGATGTAATTGTATTCTCCCTACAAAAAAATTTTTTAACTTGGTTAGTAAATGACATGATTGTAAGGAAATTATTTTGAACTTCTTGATAACAATTTTTTTGTCACAAAAAACTTATGTTTTGATGACGTCTTGAAAATAATCGTCACCAAAACTGAACATTTATATTGACATTTTTTCATGAAAATGTGGCTAATACTATTTTTTGCAGTAGCGACATCTTTTAAAAAAAAACGTCGCTAGAAAGAAAACAAAGAGTGACGCTTTTCAAAACATCGCAAAAAAAAAACGTGACTATAAAGTGCATATCTTATAGTGGGCCTAGGAGACGCGGCGGTCTGGCGAGCTGATCCTGGCGAGACGGGGGCCCGAGAGAGGTGGCGGTCTGGCGCAACAGGGCAAGGCGAGCCAAGCCTTGCGAGCTAGCCTGCTTGGTGAGACAACGGCCTAGGAGAGGCGGCGGTCTGGTGAGCTGAGCCTGGCGAGCTGAGCCTGGCGAGACGGAGACCTGGGAGAGGCGGTGGTCTGGCGAGATGGGGCAAGGCGAGCCGAGCCTGGCGAGCTGGCCTACTTGGCGATATGGAGGCCTGGGAGAGGCGGCGGTCTGGCGAGTTGAGCCTAGCAAGACGGCGACCTGGGAGAGGCGGCGGTCTGGCAAGACGGGGCAAGGCGAGCCGAGCCTGGCGAGCTGGCCTGCTTGGCGAGACGGCGGCCTGGGATAGGCACGGCCTTACAAGCTGAGCCTGGAGAGATGGCGGCCCGGGAGAGGCCGCGGTCTGGCGAGATGGGGCAAGGCGAGCCGAGCCTGGCGAGCTGGCCTGCTTGGCGAGACGGCAGCATGGGAGAGACATGGCCTGCTGTGGCCTACTTGAGGGCTGGGGCGGTCTGCGGGCTGGGGCATGGGCGACTTTTCAAAGGGGGCCCGGGGGGAGAGAAATATTTCCTCCCCCTACTGGTATATTACTCATGTTCACCTAAAATTGGCCTCCAAGAGTGCAAAACTCCCAAAAAGCTTAAAAACGGGCACCAAGTCTTGTGCCTTGTTTGGGGCCCACTCTTCGCGAATACGGGATTGTACAGACTAGACATTATTTCTTAGGAAAGTTAAAGACAAGATTCCGCTAGTGCAAACCTATGCCGATGATATTATTTTTGGCTTTACGGAAGACAACCTTTGCAAGAAGTTTTTAAACTTATGGAAGGAAAGTTTGAAATGAGCAGTATACGCGAGCTAAAGTATTTCTTAGGACTTCAGGTGAAGCAATCTAAAGATGGAATTTTTATCTCTCAGATAAAGTTCACCAAAGAGCTTCTTAAGAAATTCAGAATGGAGAGCGCATCCTCTATGAGGACTCCAATGGGTTCAATTGTGTCTCTAGACAAGGATGAGGAAGAGAAACATTTTGATGAAATCAAGTACAGAAGCATAATTGGATCATTGCTCTACCTGACTGGCAGTAGACCAGATATAATGTTTTCAACATGTGTCTGTGCTAGATTTCAGGTGAACACTAAGGAATCTCATTACGTCGCTACAAAGTGGATTTTAAGATACCTTAAGGGTACACCAAATCTTGGCTTATGGTACCCAAAAAAAATGATGTCGAGCTAATTGTTTTCTGATGCCGATTATATAGGAAACAGGGATGATATGAAAAGAACTTTTTGGATGTGCCATTTCCTCGGAAGACTGCTTATTTCATGAAGCAGTAGGAAGCAGAATTGTGTGGCAACATCTACTGCTGAGTCAGAGTATATCTTTGCGGGTAGTTGTTGCACACAGCTTCTATGGATCTGGAATCAATTAGAATACTACAATTTAAAGTTCCGAGAAATTCCAATGTATTGCGATTCATCCAGCGGAATAGCAATCGCGAACAATCCAGTCTCCTACAGCCGGACAAAGCACATTGAAGTGTGATATCACTTCATCCGGGAGCATATGGAGAATAAGGATATATCCCCCAGCTATGTCCCGACGTATAAGCAGGTCGCGGATATTTTTACAAAGTCGTTGGACGAGACCAAATTCTAGTTTTTCAAAACGGAACTAGGTATGCTGAAAATTGACTCCAGAAGATGTCCAAGCAAGCAGAAAATCTCTCAGGAACAACTTCAGCAAAGCAAGAAATTTTGCACAAGGTAAATTTGGCATATATTGGCCGATTCATGTAATTCACGCCGAGTCAGACTCCTCCTCCAGCGTATCTCGACGAACTCACTATTGACCAAATTTTCACACTTTATATTGGGTCCATCGGTTCGATTTTTGAGGTACGCACCTATTCTAGGTCAATTTAAATAATCATATATCTATATCTCTATATATATGTTATTCAAAAGGGAGGGCAACCACACGAAAGTAGCCGAATCGCCATATCTGCCTTGCGACTCTTTGGCTCTCGCGTTCGTTCTGATAGTGTGTCATCTTCCTTTCCTGGGATAGCTCTTACTTCGGACTTGTCTTTCATAGATTAGGGTTTGACCTACTTTAAAGCCCTAGACGATAGTCGTTCTAGGCTCCCCCCAATGCTTCTATGCAGTGGTGCGTTTCTGACAACGTTGTCTTGTCGATCTGACATCAGTATAGTGCAGTGAGATTTCAGTGCTATAGAGAATAATTCTGACAAGTCCAGTTTTCCAGCAATTGTATTCCAGAATTTTAGTTTTCTCCATGGCTCCCAAAGGTATGAGTGGATTGCTAGGAGGAGGCGAACTTGTTCGCATTGGGTTTGATCATGCCTCAGATGAGTTTAGCAATGTGATTCTCATGTTGGAGACTGAAGGACTGTCTTTTATCCTAGAACACCCATGCCAAGTTCTGGACAAGGAAGTTCTTGAGTTCTTCCATAACGCCAAGCTCAGACAATAAGACATAGTGATTAAGAGCAAGATTCAGAAATTCAAAGTGAAAGTGAAAGCCTCACTTCTGTCTAGGTACTTATGGCTTCCAGTCTGTGATCAAGCCAATTACCTTGATGAGGTTGATTTCTCCAGAGCTCTGACTTTTTGTGGACTGCCTAGAGGAACCAAGGCAATCAAGCGCAAAGGAATGAATGAGGAAGGCAAGCTTCTCTCAGACATCATCGACAAGGTGCTGATTTGCAATACAAGCTCTCATGATTACCTGTCTTCAGAGATGTTCAAAGTTCTGGATATTATCATCTGCAGGAAGAAGGTAAATTAGGGTGCGCTGCTATTTGACAAGATCAAGGACAGACTCCGCACTCCAACTTTGGGAGGATCATTTGTAAGACCCCTTTTTTGCAAAACCAACCAGGGTCTTATGCCTAGAACCGTCATTTTGCGGTGACACCAACATGCCCGGGAGGGTCATCACCACAAAATGCCGATCCTATCGGCCATACCGATCGTAGAAAAGAAGAGTAAAAGTATAAATAGTACATGAGTAAAGTAAAACTCAATACTTTCCACCAGAATCACATATATATAAATCTCCACGAAGGGAGAGTCCATAGTAAAGATAAAACAAAATACTAATAAAAGGGCTCCTGCCCAATACATCATAATTCTCACTACAAGTCACTCATCGTGGAAGCAAATCTATAATATCTACTAATGGTCGGGACTCACTGTCCCTGCTGGATGGACTCCCGTGCTAGATTGCCCCGTATTCGTGCGTACCGACCTCTGGGGCTGCGTTTCCTGGTTCGACTCCACGATCCCCTAAAATGATTTGGTCAACGACCGTTAGTCTAAAATACTAAGTCCTATCATCCCCCACCCCTCCCCCATGGCTCCTAGGCACTGAGCGGGGAAAAGGAAAGGGAAGGTAATGAAGGTGGAGAGTAATAAAGGTAAGCAGGTGGCGGTGAAACTAGTCAAGAAATTCTATCTAAACAGGTAGAGTAAAGTTGTAAGTATGAGAAAGATAAATAAAGAAACATGTAACCTTAACTTATATAAATGCACATACAAACTTATAAGTTAAGAGGTCTTCTGCAAGGCTCCCATCGTACAAAGAGTCTCATACCAATTTATACGATGGGGTGTCGGTTATAAGCAAGTGATAAATATCCATAGGAAAATAACCATAACTTATAAGCATGCTCACACAAGCTTATAAACTAAGGGGTTGTTTTGCAAGGCCTATTGTATAAAAAGTCTCATACCAATTTATACAATACGTGTCAAGGGTTATATGCAATGATGATGCTATGACATGCAAGTATGCCATGATGTGAACATGCAAGTGCAATACACACACTCAACTCTGTGTACATAGACCTTTAGTTCCCCCTTTCTGGAGCCTAACCTCCCAGAATACCTCCGTAGTGGCAAATAAAAGCGGTGGGTTGGGCCTCGACCACCTCTAAACCATTATTAGCAATACCAGTCAGACCTATCGTATACCTCAATGCTAGTGCACTAAGTGGAGCTCCTGCGTACTCTTGTCGGCTGGCGCACCAGACTTTATTTGGCCATGTGCTAAACCACACTTGCTGAGTCAACGTATTGGTGTCGGTGCGACGACTCTCCAATACCGAAGACCCACCACCTTTTATCTTATGCACATGGAATATTACCATGATTTTCTACCGAGACAAAGCTCCTCGGACTATCCCATCCGTCACAATCATATGTCAAGCCAAAAGCTCCCCAGACTAGTCCGTCCGTCACAACTATCTACCGAGCCATCGGCTCGCCGGGCTAACCTGCCCATCACCAGAACCACCAAGCCTACCGCTCGTGTAACCAACCTAACTCCCACAACACCGGGGAGTGTGAGTGTATGCGTAATCCTAGTTATACTAGTTACTTTTAAATATTGATTATTCTTACTGTTTAGGTTAGCACAGGACTGCCCAAGGTATTCCCGGTGAAAGGCTCTCACAGGGCACTAGGAACTATGATGGTAGATGAAACTCATCGTTCCCTTTCGCAAGGAACTTACTATTATTGGTTTATACCCGATTCCCGATCCCTTTTAATATTACTCTGGATCTAACCCTAATGTGTTTTGACTCTCTCTCTCTCTACGGGAAAAACGATCTTTCGTCGATCCCGAGCACCTCTTAATGCTTGACATCCCAACACTCTCCTCATCATGACTCCTAATGAAGCCCTTTTTTTCTTTTTCACTTCACCAAGATCAGTAAACCAATAATCTCATCTCCCTATGTCCATTCCATTTGTTATCACAATTTCCGCAGTCTTACTAAATGCAGACCAACCTAAGCTATATGATGTACATGTTGGGAGATACTCCAAAATTTCTTCCAAATGCCCTAAGATAATTATTGTATGTCTATCATGGCATATTCAGTCTAAATCCAGAAACTTGTAATTTTTCTAATTAATTTAGCATTTATTAGATTTTCCCAAATGTTAGGCCATGGGTAATTTTGAACATAAAGTACTAAATTTCCTTAAGCTATGGACACCCAAAAATTATGAACACTAGATAATAGAGAGATATAAGTACATACCAAATTTCATAGATATGTTTGAATGCATTAACCTCTAAATATTTAATTCAAAATAATCCTGGTAAATGAAGTTAATGAAAGAAGTATCATAAATATTAGTCTACAAATTACATAAAACTTAGAAGAGCCTTGTAATGATCCTAAAACTCTACTTACTAAGTTTCATACAATTCCAAGGTCAGTAGGCTATATAGAAAAATACTTCAATAAATTCATTAAAGTGCACTTTGTGAACAAACATTCTTATAAACTCATCCAAATAATATTTAATAATTATCTAGGCTTTATTATGCCTTAAAATATTCTCTGGACAAATAGCACAATTTTCCAATAAGATATAATATTTATTATCTATTTATCAAAATATGGTGCACTAGTTCACTTAACACATGAGGTACTACGAAAAAATGTCCAAATGATCCAAATAATTTACTAGAGCCTATAAATGATATTAAATTAACCTTGCCAGAGTTTCACATCATTCTAAGTTAATCTAACCATTGTTACTTCAAAATCATCAAAAAGGACAAGGTGGAGATTATAACTACAAGTATGAGCTACTATTTTCTAATCATCCTATAATAAATATCAGAGATCAATAGAATTATAAAATCACTTATACCAACATTTCATAAGGATCCAAGGTCATATTACCCTTCAATAGTTTCATAAAAGGTATAGGCCTAAACTATCCCTAATTTGTTTATGTTGTGTGCCTAAGTATAAATGTCACCAAATTCCTTCCTAGGGCTATTTACCATACTAGGATTACATGGACTAAACTCCAAGTCCATACAAGGACATATCACCCCATGTCCTTCACAAACACCTTAAGTTCATCCTTAGGGTTTGAACTAGGGTTATAGGGAAAATCCACTCTAATCCACCCCAAACTCCATTTGAGGGTGTTAAATGTCATAACAATTCAGTGACCCAAGTTTCAACCTTTGTTGAGGTGATTTGGTCACTCAATACCACAAGGGGAATTTTACCCTAATTAACCCTTTTTGGCCTAAGCTAGGGTTGACCAAATTCCATACCAATTCTTATCCAAATTAAATGAAATTTTATACAGAGTCCTATATTAACCCAAAGGACCACTCACCAAAAATTGGGAGGGTTTGGATGTCATTAGGACCTTTAAATAATTCATATATGAATTATTTAATTCCTATAAAAATTTTAGGAATATTTTTTCCAAAAATTCCCATTTTTGGATATATTCTAGGTATAGGTAAGAAAGGTTCTCATCCAAAATTTCAAGTCATTTGGATACCTGGATTGATAGGGGCACTCAAAACAATCTCTGATCTAGCCAAGGTATAGACCTCACCAAAATGAGTTCTGTGGTCTAACCTGAACTCAAAATTGGTTCAAAGTAATTTTAAAATAAATTAGACTCTTAGGGCTACAATTTTGATATTGACCATTTTTTCTGAATAGGCCTAATAATTAATTCAAAACAACCCAAAACAGTGACAAAAAAATACAAAAAATGAAATTTAAAATCCTAGATCTAGCACAGATCTTAAAGCAGATCCAAGGGTTGCTGGCTTTCTTCTTCCTCCAGCCAAGGGCTGTGATCAACCCGACCTGGAGCACATTCCAAGATCATTTTCCGGCCACCCAGCCACCTTCATGGCCATCCACCACCGCCACCACCTCCGTTGAGGTAGGGGCTATCGTCGGGCGGCAGCACGGCCGCCGGAGGGGTGGTTTCTGGCGAACCCGAGAGGAAGATTTTTGGGTACATTGGTCTAAATGTACCTGATTTGAAGAAGCCTCACCAAACTCAATGTTATACATCCAAATGTATTTGATGTATTTTGAGTTTACATGTGCAGGTTAAGTATTTGCAGGAAAGAAGAAAAAGTTTCTAAGTCCATGTGTCGACACCCAGTGGGAAAGTGTCGACACTTAAGAAGACTTGTGTCGACACCCAGGCAAGCAGTGTCGACACTTGGAGTCATTGTGTCGACACCAGGGATGCTGAGTCGACACCAGACAGAAAGTGTCGACACAAGGAGCTGTGTCGACACTCAATGAAGAAAGTGCAGTGAAGCTGTGTCGACACTTAACAGTTGTGTCGACACCCGGTGAAACTGTGTCTACATCAGAAAGTGTCGACACTTGGAGGCTGTGTCGACACTCAGCAAAAGCTAGCAGAGACTAAGTACAAGTGTCGACACCCAGAATAATGTGTCGACACACAGCAGAAGAGTCAACACTTGAAGTAAGTGTCGACACCCTGAACAATGTGTCGACACTTAGCTGAAGACCAACACTTGAAGAAAGTGTCGACACAAGGAGCTGTGTCGACACTTAGCAAAGATCAGCAAAGTTCAAGAATATTCTAAGTACAAGTGTCGACACTAATGGAATGTGTCGACACTCAGCCAGAGTCTCGACAGAAGAAGAGTGTGTCGACAGAAGGAGCTGTGTCGACACTCAATAAGTATCAACACTGAAGACATGTGTCGACACCAAGAAGCAGTGTCGACACTTAACAGATTCAACACATGAAGATGTGTCGACACTTAGAAGAATTCAGCAAAATTCTGAAGTACAAGTACTTGTGTCGACACTCAATTTCAGTGTCGACACATGAAGAAGAAATGGTGTCGAGATTTAAAATCTACAACACAAGGAGTTGTGTCGACACCTTGTAGGCTAGTGTCGACACTTAGACAACTTGTGTCGACACTTGGTCTATAAGTGTCGACACTTAAAGACAAAAAGTCTCGACACTTAAAGACAGTTACAGAATTTTCAAGAACTGACTGGATGACTTGACAGCTGCCATTCCAGCCGGTCTACAGCACCTGTCAGAGTTGTCAGAAATCAGTTATGGACCGGACCAGCCAGTTACCATGAAGAAGGCCTATAAATAGGCTTATACAGTCTACAGAAACTGTTGTTGTTCAAGAGGATTGATGAAGTGGTTCAAGTGATCATTCACAAGAGAAACACACAAGAAGATCTAGCTTTCAAGCGAAGATCTAAGAAGTTAGAGAGAGAGAGCTCCATCCAAGAAATCAGCTGTTGGAACCCAGCTGAGAAGAAGGATTCAGATTGGTCTGAATCTTAAGAAGCAGAGATCAAGGATCAACTGCAGAGGAATCAGTCTTATTGTGTTCTACTTTCAAGAAGCTTTGAAGAAAGCCAAGTCAGATTGATTTCAGCTGAGTTCTTCTAAGAACTCATCAAGAATCTCACAACTTATCTCTCTTTCATCTAAGTTGTTGAGTTTATACATTTTGTATTCATTATAACTTGTAGGATCCTTAGGGATCTGAGATTATAAGCCTGCAATTATAAAGGCTGAGGGTAGGAGAGTTAAATCTCTGAGTGTAGGCCTTGGTGGCTGAGTGTAGGCCTTGGTGGCTGAGTGTAGGCCTTTGTGGCTGAGTGTAGGACTTTGTGGCTGAGTGTAGGCTTTGTGGAAAAGCTGAGTTGTAGGGCCTTGGGCCTGAGGTGTAGGAGCCTATTTTGGGTTCTGAGATAGTGGAGGAGTTTGGCTGAATCTAGTACACTGCTAGATAGGCGAAGGGGGAAAGTGGATGTACCCAAAGCTTGGGGAACCACTATAAAACTCTGTGTCTACTGTGTGTTTGTGGATTGCTGTGATTGTTGTGTGATTGCTGTGTAAAAGTAGATCTAAATCTGTATTAGAAACTGATTGCTGCCATAAAAAGTTAAAAAGATTCAAGTCACCTATTCACCCCCCCCCCCCCTCTAGGTGTTTAGGTACAATATCTTTCAAGTGGTATCAGAGCCAGGTTACTCAAAAAGGACTAACAGTCTGAGTAGATCCTGTTGGCAGATTCAGTCTAAGTCAAATTCTGTAATCAAGAAAATCAAGAACCATGGGTTCCACAGAGAATCACAAGGAATTGGGATCCATGAAGCTACCCATATGTAAGAAAGAGATCTTTGGGATTTGGAAGGAAAGGGTAAGGCTGTTTATAGAAGGCTCAGACCCTAGGATTTATATCACAGTAAAGGAAGGGCCATATGTTCCTATGAAGGTATCAGTACTAGATGCAAATCAGAGAACACCAAAGGATTTCTCTGAAATGACAAAGGATGAGATTATTCTAGCCACCATGGACAAAAGGGCTCAGAACATCATAGTGAGTGTCATAGATGATGCAACTTTTCAGAATCTAATACACTGTAAGACAGCCAAAGAGATGTGGGATACTCTTATTGTATATATGGAGGGTTCTGAAGAAGTGAGGCAAGACAGAAAATCCTTGCTAAATCAAGAGTATGAAAGTTTTAGACAAGGAAAGGGTGATAGCATAACTGAGTGCTATAAGAAGTTCTACAGGATAGTGAATGAACTCATGTCCTATGGCAGAGAGTTCAGTAATTATGAACTCAATGATAAGTTTCTAAGGTCCCTAACTAAAGATTGGGACACCAAGATCTGTGCCATTAGAGAAATGGCTACATTGGCAGAAATTCCTCCACCTATATTGTTTGGCAAACTGCTGTCTTATGAAATGCAGTTGACAGTGAGGAAAGAAGAGGAGAAATCTACAAGAAATGAACACAAGGAAAGAACAGTGGCTTTTAAATCAGAAGCCCCCAGAAAGTACAGGAGTAAGTCACCTACTCCACCTCCAACAGCAGCTGAGTCTGAGTCAGATGAGTCAGTCAGCACAAAGTCTGAAAGCAGTGAAAGTGATGAGGACTTTGCTGCCTTCACAAGACATTTCCAGAAATTCTTAAGGAAGAAACAGTGGAGAACAAGGCCATCTACTTCACAGGGAAAGGAAGACTCTTATCAAAAAAAGAAGTCTTCAAAGAAAGACAAGAAAAAGTCCAAGTCTGGCAAAGCTACACTATCAAAAATAGTGTGTTATTGTTGCAATAGACAAGGCCATGTTGTTGCAGATTGTCCAGAAAAGAGAAAGGAGTCTAGTGAGAAGAAGAAGACTCATTTCAAAGGCAAGAAAGAAAAGTCATTTGTTGCCAAAAAGGAGAAGACTCTGTCAGATATTTCTTCATCAGAAACTGAGTCAGATGCTGAGGCATATATAGGGCTGTTTGCTGAAGAAGAATAAGAAGAGTTCATGCAGATTTTGGATTCTATATATGAACAAGAAGACAGTCAATGCCAAGGGCTAATGGCATTGTCAGAAAGTGACAAAATCCTGGAGCAGTCAGGACCTAGTAAGGTATAACATTGTTCTTCCAGTTCAGTTTCTTGTGCCAGTACAGAATCAGATTCATCTTCATCAAGTGATGAGAGTGTATCTGAGTCTGAAGAAGATATTCATCAGCTAATAGATGAATATAAGGTTCTGTTGCAAGCTTATAAGAAGAGCAAGTCCCTAGCCAAAAGTCAGGCAAAGAAAATTGTTAATCTCAAAGCTATGGCAACTGATTCTGAGAAATTATTTGATCAAAAGCTAAATGAGATAGCCAGACTGAAGCACATAACTGTGATTCAGATGGGGACTATCACATATAAGAATGATCAAATCAAGAGTCTGGAGATTAATCTTCAGAAGGAGAGAGATCTAGTTGCTAGGTTTTCTAAACCTAAGTCAGTTCTACCTTTGATTGATGAATTTGTCCATCACAAAGGCAAGGCTGGACTGGGTTTTATTAAACCTACAAGGACTGTCCAGTCCAAGTCCAAGGGCAAAGCCCCAACACTCAACAAGCCAGCTGTGGATAAAACAGCTAAGACTGTACCTAAGCAAAGGTACAATAAGTTTGAGTGTTGGTGCTGTGGCAAGGTAGGCCACTTTGCAATGGACTGTTGACACAATGCTAGTGCCAAAGTTAGTAGCAAACTGCCTATTGGAAAACCAGTAGGTAGCTTTGTCAGGATGCAAACTAACAAGTACCAAGGACCCAAGAATACTTTGGGTTCTAAGGTTCACTAATCTGTTTTGCAGGAGAGTCCAAGTGGTCATGCCCCTATATGGTACTTGGACAGTGGATGTTCCAGACATATGACTGGAACTAGGGGACTACTGAAGGACTACACTCCAATCAAGGATGGTCCAAAAGTCACCTTTGGTGGATCTGAGAAAGGGATCATCAAAGGATTTGGTAACATTTCTAGTAACTTAGTTACCATTACTCAAGTGGCTTATGTTAAAGGTTTGAAACACAACCTTATTAGTATAAGTCAATTAAGTGATGTAGGATATGACATCTCATTTGTTAAGAATGGTTGTCATATCAGGAGGTCATTTTGACTGGCTATAGAAAGAGGAATGTCTACTGCCTAGACATTATGTGTGAGACCAATGGTTCTCAAGTGTGTCTTATGGCTGATGAGACAGTCTCTCATTGTGTCAAATGGCACAAGAGGCTTGCCCATCTAAATTACAAGACAATTGGCAAACTCTTTAGTAAAGAGTTAGTGAGGAATGGTCCTCAAGTTAAGTGTATTAAAGATGGTATTTGCTCAGCTTGTCAAAAGGGCAAGCAGACTAGATCCACCTTTAGAAGCATAGAAAACAAAGATGCTGTGAGGTGTTTATACCTCTTACATATGGATCTCTTTGGTCCAATGCCAGTTCACAGCTTAGGTAGGAAGGTCTATACCTTTGTAGTTGTAGATGACTACTCAAGGTTTTCCTGGGTGTTCTTCTTAAGACAGAAATCCGAAACACATAATGTCTTCTATAGCTTTGTCAAGCAAATTCAGAATGAACTAGACAGTACAGTGGTCAAGATTAGAAGTGACCATGGTACTGAGTTTCAGTCTGATAGCATGACAAAACTATGTGAAGACTTTGGGATATTTCAAGAGTTTTCTTCACCAAGAACACCTCAGCAAAATGACATTGCTGAGAGGAAGAATAGAACCTTGATTGAGGCTGGTAGGACCCTATTAAGTGATACATCACTACCAGAATACTTCTGGGCTGAAGCAGTCAATACTGCATGTCATGTTATTAATAGGGCTACCATAACTAAAGGCCTCAACAAGACCCCCTATGAGGTTGTGAAAGGCAGGAAACCAAACCTATCCTATTTCAGGATCTTTGGTTGTAAGTGCTTCATACTTAACAATGGTAAGTCTTACTTGACTAAGTTTGCTGCCAAGTCCCAAGAGGGAATTTTTGTTGGGTACAGCAACAATAGTAAGGCTTATAGAGTCTACAACTTGTCTACACAAGTTGTAGAAGAGACTGTACATGTAGTATTTGATGAAACTAGGCTTATTAACAATCAGTTATCTAGTAGTGTATGCAGCCCCACAGGTTTAACAAAGAAGATGGACAAGCTCACTCTAGAAGAAGAATCTACTGCAAGACAGCAAGTAGAAGACAGTGATTGTTGTCCAGGGGGAGAACTACATGTACCAAATGCAGAAGAAGTACAAGGAGTACAGCAAGATGATGAAACTGAAGAGGTTCAACCAGAAGTCAGGATGCCTCCAGCCAATAAGCATCTTAGAGATCATCCAGTAGAGCAGATTATTGGAGATCCAAGACAAGGGGTACAAACAAGGAGCAGAAATCTGAATGCAGCAATCTACTCCAGCTTTCTATCCCAAGTTGAACCTAGGAAGTTTGAAGAAGCCATTCTAGATCCACAATGGACTGAAGCAATGCAAGAAGAGCTGAATCAGTTCAAGAGGTGCAAGGTCTGGGAACTTGTTCCTAAACCTAAAGACCACAATATAATAGGAACCAAGTGGATCTACAGGAATAAGATGGATGAACAAGGTGTCATCATTAAGAATAAAGCAAGATTGGTTGCTAAAGGATATAGGCAGGAAGAAGGTATTGACTTTGATCAAACCTTTGCTCCAGTAGCCAGACTAGAAGCCATAAGGATGTTCCTGGCCTATGCAATCTTTCAAGGATTTAAAGTTTACCAAATGGATGTCAAGTCAGCATTTCTAAATGGTAATCTTAAAGAGGAAGTCTATGTGGAACAACCCTCAGGTTTTGTTGATTCAACTCTACCTAATCATGTCTATAGACTTAGGAAAGCTTTATATGGGTTAAAGCAAGCCCCTAGGGCTTGGTATGAAACCCTATCTAGTTTCCTCATTGAGAACAAGTTCTCAAGGGGGAAAATAGATAAGACTCTATTCCTTAGGGAATCTACAGGCAAAGTAATACTAGTCCAAATATATGTAGATGACATTATATTTGGGTCTACTGAAAGTAGTCTTTGCAAAACTAATGCAAAGTCAATTTGAGATGAGTAGTATGGGAGAGCTAAAGTTCTTCTTGGGTCTCCAAGTAAGACAGACTGAGAGTGGTTTATCCATATGCCAGTCCAAGTTCACCCTAGAACTCATAAGGAAATATGGTATGGATTCATCCAGCACCATGAAGACTCCTATGGGGTCAAGTGTGTATCTTAGCAAGGATGATGCAGGGAAACCTGTAGATGAAACCTTGTATAGAGGGATAGTTGGCTCCCTATTATACTTGACTGCAAGTAGACCAGATATCATGTATGCTACATGTGTCTGTGCAAGGTATCAAGCCTGCCCTAAAGAGTCTCATTTGACTGCAGTCAAGAGAATATTGAGATATCTAAAGGGCACTCCTTATCTAGGCCTCTGGTACCCTAGGAATGGGGATTTTGATCTAACAGGTTATTCAGATGCAGACTTTGCAGGATGCAAAGAAGACAGAAAAAGCACTACTGGAACCTGTCAATTCCTAGGTGGAAGACTGATTTCTTGGAGTAGCAAAAAGCAGACAAGTGTGGCTATCTCCACTGCAGAATCAGAATATGTGGCTGCAGGAAGTTGCTGTGCTCAACTTCTTTGGATACAATATCAGCATGTGGACTATGGATTTCAGGTAAGTAGAACTCCACACTTTTGTGATTCTACTAGTGCTATTTCAATAGCTAATAATCCTGTATCCCATAGTAGAACTAAACATATAAAGATAAAATATCATTTTCTTAGGAAGCATGTAGAGAAAGAAGATATTTTACTAGAATATGTTAATACTGATAATCAATTAGCTGATATGTATACTAAGCCCCTAGAAGAAGCTAAGTTCAATAGGTTTAAGATTGAACTAGGAATGATAAACTTAGAGTAAGTTTATAGTATTGGAAATTGGCTAAGTAAAAAGGTGTCGACACATAGAGATATCTGTGTCGACACAGAAAATTGGTGTCGACACTTCAGGGAAAAGGTGTCGACACATCTAGGAAGTTGGTGTTGACACAACCTAGGTGGTGTCGACACATAGTGTTTACTCAGAATTATCTAAGTAAAGTCTCGACTATGTGTCGAGTTAAGTGGTGTCGACACATAAACAAGTGTCGACACATATAATCTGTTGACTAAACTTGTGTCGACACGTATGTGTCGAGACATTATAAGTCAGTGTCGACACTTATCGCCAGTGTCGACACAATTTCAGTTGGCTGCCCGCCTTTTCATCTTCAAAATTAGAAAGGTATAAATAGGGTTTTGCCTTAGTCTGTCGACACCCTTTCAAAAGTTTCGAGACCAAAACTTGTGTGTCGACACCTCTCTTCTCTCCAGTCAAAATTCATCAAACCCTAATGGCGCCAAAGCTTGAGGAGAACGTCAACGAAGGCTACGAGCTGGTGTGCAATGCTTTTGATGATGCTGACCAAGAAATCAAGACAGTAGTAACCCTAGTTGCCGACTCAGGGTTAGAATATCTTGTTTCAGAGCCTACAAAGATCTGGAAGAAGGAAGTCTTGGAATTCCTTAATGAAGCTAAGGTTGACGACACTGGATTGAAGATCAAATTCAGGGTTCATGGTGAAAAATTAAAGGTCTCTCCAAAAAGTCTGCGGAAAGTACTGCAGTTACCAAGAACTACAGAAGAAGATGAAGTTACAGCTTCAAAGACCGGAGAAGCTCTAACCTGGTGTGGACTAGATTCTAAGATGAAGATTGGTTCTGTCTTCAATAGAAAAGGAATGAACTGTCAGGGGAAATTTCTGTCTGAGATTGTTGGCAAAGTAATTCTCAGTAAGCCAGGAGGGCATGATAGGGTATCTGCCTCTATGTTCAGTATTATGACCAGGATTATCTTCACTCTGAACACTGACTGGTCTATTATAGTGTTTGAGAAAATCAAGGAAAGCTTGAAGAAGCCCAATCTGGGCAGAATTTTAAGTCTTTACCTTGCTGGTGTTATACCTGAAGTTATGGGTCAGGCTGCTGGAAGTAAAATAAATCATATGAGGAAAATGGATATGAGAATATTCTCTAGATGGGACAGGGTGTTGTCAAAAGAAATGCCAACACCTGAGAAGAACACTTCTGAGAAGGAAATTCCACCCAAGAAGAAAAAGAAAATTGCCCCAGTGGCTCAAGTTCCATCAAGCAGCTCTGATAGTGAAGAACAAGTGGTCTTCACACCTGATGAAGAAGACACAGGAACTGCTGTGAAGTCTCCAGCACAACAAGTAGATGCTGAGATCCAGGGGGAGCTACCTCAAGCTAGCCTCATACACAAGGATCACATCCAGGGGGAGCCACTAGTTGTAGAAGAACCAACTACACTAGAAAGTGAACAAGCAACCACCATCATCCTAGAGGTACTCTCTGAACTAAATGCTTTCGATTTTCCTATAGAGGATACTGATTTGTCTGATGTTCATCAACAAATTCAGCTGGATAGCCAAGTCCCAGATGCTGTCATGGAAGACACATCTGTTGATATTGTCGTTACTGATCCAGTGGTTGAAGAGCCAAGAATTTCTCCAGCTCCTTCACCACAAGAGTTTACTATGGAAGATTTATTTATAAATCTGGATCAACAAGACTTTGACAAGGACACTGCTGCTGCTGAAGTGGAGAATGCTCCAGTTGAGGGGGAGCAAGTGCAAATTCTTGAAGAGACTGCAAGACAAGAAACTGAGAAGGCACCAGCTGTGCAGACTGAGAGGCCCCCAAGCCCTAAGGAGAGGGTAGAGATAGCAAGTACTTCAGCCTCTGAAGATGAGGAGGCTACAAGGGCTAAGAAGAAGAAATTTCAGGTCTTCAGAAGAAGAAGCCAGAGTTATAAGAAGGCTTTGCAAACTGTTGCTTCACATCCTATAGCACAGCCAGCACCTACTGTTGATTATAGTGCACTGATGGTTGCTATGCAGATCAAGCTGGATGAGCATAGAAAAGCAATAGAGTCTTATGTGGATGAAGGGCAGAAATCATTACAATTTGATCTAGCCCAGGACATAAAATCTATCAGGTTTGAAATGAACCAAAATAAAAAGGAGATGACTGACTGCTTCCACAAGGGTGGGAATGCAGTAATCTATCTTGCTACACATCAGGAAAAGATAAAGACTCAAGTGGATGACATAGCACTGAAGCAGGGATATGTTCTAGAGAACCAACTCAGAATGAATGATAATTTGACACAGTCTCACAATGCTATTGTCACAGAAATGAAGAACATTGCTGCAGGCTTGCCTACTTCTACTGCTACTGCTAAAGCAGAATTTGACAAAGTATTCCAAGAAGAAATAACTGCTGTTAAGACTGCTATCCAAGCCTCACAGAAGATCATAACTGACAAACTCCAAAGGTTAAAACCTTTCTTTAAGGATGGAGTTAATTATTTGGATAATCAAGTCAGACTTCAAAAAGATGATGTCAGAGATCATGTAGAAAGAGAAGTCATAAAGGGGGAGAGAGTGTTAGTCAAGGCTAGCTCTGATCATGCCAAGTGGATATCTAATTCCATCAGAGCTACACTGGGTTATCCTCCTCTTTGTGATGATGACAATGTTGCTGAATCTGGAATTCATCCTGTATATTTAGGAGGGGAGCAACCAGAAGTGGCTCAAGTTATCTACCCTCCTCCAGATTTTGACATGATTCATGCTGACATACAGTCCATATATAGCTCACCTGGGGGTAAGGACAATGTCATTATAGAGAAAGTTGTTCAGCCTATTTCTGAAGCTATGCAAGAGGCACTCCAGAAAGAAGAAGAGACAAGATTGTCTAAGAAGAGGTTTAGGGAACAAGCTGAACAAAGACCAGACTTTGAGCAGTGGAGCCCTACCTCAAGAAATATTATTTTGACTACATGGAAAGCAGCAAAGGATAACATCCATGACAGGAATAAATGGTTTTCTGAGGCTGAATGGAGAAATCATGAGTCTAGGCAGGAGGCCATAGTCCAGTACAGAAGGAAGGCCAAGATGGGAAAGCTACCTCCTACTGCTCAGGAGCCTAGCAAGTACTTACCAAAGCCATATCATTATTTTGAGAGACAAAAGATTAAGGCTGAGGAACTTAAGAAGAAAGATCTGAAAGGCAAGAAGCCTGCTGATGCTGAAGTTGCTGAAGCTTCTTTTCAAGCCAGAGTTCAAGCTGGAAAAGGAATAGTCATTAAGGAGGCTGAACAGAAATAGCTTAAAAAATTTCTTAAGTTTACTATGTATTCAGTTGATATAAAACATTCTGTAAACTTTAGAATTTTGTATATGACAAAGTATTGGAACAATGTTTTGTGTGATAAATTTGTTGTGTAATAAATTTGTTTCATAATTGTTCTATGATGATGTCTATGTATACATGTGTGATTGATACATGTTTATGTTTTCCCTGCTATATATAATCCTGTCTTACATCATTTTGTATTTTTATTATGAATGGTGTATATCATTGACTAAGGGTTATGACTTCTCTAAATAGGGGGGAGATTGTTGGGTACATTGGTCTAAATGTACCTGATTTGAAGAAGCCTCAACCAAATCAATGTTATACATCCAAATGTATTTGATGTATTTTGAGTTTACATGTGCAGGTTAAGTATTTGCAGGAAAGAAGAAAAAGTTTCTAAGTCCATGTGTCGACACCCAGTGGGAAAGTGTCGACACTTAAGAAGACTTGTGTCGACACCCAGGCAAGCAGTGTCGACACTTGGAGTCATTGTGTCGACACCAGGGATGCTGAGTCGATACCAGACAGAAAGTGTCGACACAAGGAGCTGTGTCGACACTCAATGAAGAAAGTGCAGTGAAGCTGTGTCGACACTTAACAGTTGTGTCGATACCCAGTGAAACTGTGTCTACATCAGAAAGTGTCGACACTTGGAGGCTGTGTTGACACTCAGCAAAAGCTAGCAGAGACTAAGTACAAGTGTCGACACCCAGAACAATGTGTCGACACACAGCAGAAGAGTCAACACTTGAAGTAAGTGTCGACACCCTGAACAATGTGTCGACACTTAGCTGAAGACTCAACACTTGAAGAAAGTGTCGACACAAGGAGCTGTGTCGACACTTAGCAAAGATCAGCAAAGTTCAACAATATTCTAAGTACAAGTGTCGACACTAATGGAATGTGTCGACACTCGGCCAGAGTCTCGACAGAAGAAGAGTGTGTCGACACAAGGAGCTGTGTCGACACTCAACAAGTATCAACACTGAAGACATGTGTCGACACCAAGAAGCAGTGTCGACACTTAACAGATTCAACACATGAAGATGTGTCGACACAAAGGTGTTGTGTCGACACTTAGAAGAATTCAGCAAAATTCTGAAGTACAAGTACTTGTGTCGACACTCAATTTCAGTGTCGACAAATGAAGAAGAAATGGTGTCGAGATTTAAAATCTACAACACAAGGAGTTGTGTCGACACCTTGTAGGCTAGTGTCGACACTTAGACAACTTGTGTCGACACTTGGTCTATAAGTGTCGACACTTAAAGACAGAAAGTCTCGACACTTAAAGACAGTTACAGAATTTTCAAGAACTGACTGGATGACTTGACAGCTGCCATTCCAGCCGGTCTACAGCACCTGTCAGAGTTGTCAGAAATCAGTTATGGACCGGACCAGCCGGTTACCAGAAAGAAGGCCTATAAATAGGCTTATACAGTCTACAGAAACTGTTGTTGTTCAAGAGAATTGATGAAGTGGTTCAAGTGATCATTCACAAGAGAAACACACAAGAAGATCTAGCTTTCAAGCGAAGATCTAAGAAGTTGGAGAGAGAGAGCTCCATCCAAGAAATCAGCTGTTGGAATCCAGCTGAGAAGAAGGATTCAGATTGGTCTGAATCTTAAGAAGCAGAGATCAAGGATCAACTGCAGAGGAATCAGTCTTATTGTGTTCTACTTTCAAGAAGCTTTGAAGAAAGCCAAGTCAGATTGATTTCAGCTGAGTTCTTCCAAGAACTCATCAAGAATCTCACAACTTATCTCTCTTTCATCTAAGTTGTTGAGTTTATACATTTTGTATTCATTATAACTTGTAGGATCCTTAGGGATCTGAGATTGTAAGCCTGCAATTATAAAGGCTGAGGGTAGGAGAGTTAAATCTCTGAGTGTAGGCCTTGGTGGCTGAGTGTAGGCCTTGGTGGCTGAGTGTAGGCCTTTGTGGCTGAGTGTAGGCCTTTGTGGCTGAGTGTAGGCTTTGTGGAAAAGCTGAGTTGTAGGGCCTTGGGCCTGAGGTGTAGGAGCCTATTTTGGGTTCTTAGATAGTGGTGGAGTTTGGCCGAATCTAGTACACTGCTAGATAGGCGAAGGGGAAAGTGGATGTACCCAAAGCTTGGGGAACCACTATAAAACTCTGTGTCTACTGTGTGTTTGTGGATTGCTGTGATTGCTGTGTGATTGCTGTGTAAAAGTAGATCTAAATCTGTGTTAGAAACTTATTGCTGCCATAAAAAGTTAAAAAGATTCAAGTCACCTATTCACCCCCCCCCCCGCCCTCTAGGTGTTTAGGTACAATATCTTTCAAAGATTTTCATGGAAAAATCTGAAATTTTGCTCTCCTAATCGGGCTCAATTGAGCTCGATTTCTCTCCTAAATGATCTTAGATTCTATCCCACGAAGAGAGGAGTAGAGGAGGACCTTAGTGGAGGGTTGTTTCCTTGTTTGTCGTCGCGTCGCCATTTTCGACGGTGGAGCTTTTCGGTGCTCTGCAACTGTGCAGCCAGAGGGCTTGGTTTCTTCAGGAAAATGGTGGAAACGATTCCTCTAACATTGGGTAAGCTTTTAAAAGAGCCAAAAGGGGGAGTGGAGGCCAGGGTCATGGATTCAATGCCATTAATGGCCACAAGAGCTCAATTTCGGCCATGGAAGAATCCAGTGAATGCAGCCACTGTACAGCCTAGAAAATCTCTTGATCTCCTCTAATTGATGGGGAGAAGATGAATCAAGCCATTAGAGAAGAAGGGAGGAGAGCCCTTGGCCTTCCATAGCCATTAAAGCTCACTTTCTCTCTCTACTTTCTCTCTCTACTTTCTCTCCCTTCCTTATGGATGGCTATGATTATTCAACTCCTCATAACTGATGAGGGGGAATGTATCCATCAATTTGAGAGGCCCTTGGTCTCCCTTGGTCATGAATGACCTCTCTTTTCACTTTCTCTCTCCTCCATTAAAGGGAAAATTGAGTTTTCTCTCTCCTAGTCACCGTGACAAAATTTGATGACCACACCAACCTATTGGAAGCCCATTAGCTCATAATATTAGATAAAATAAAGTTAGTTCAAGTGGGGGAAATGGGCTTGAACTTGGGTTAGCCCATTTGAGCTAGTTTGACCTAATCTTAGGGTAGAGTTGACCTTGGTCAACATGATCATTTGGGTTGACCCCAATGGGTCCTTGGTGACCCATTTGACTCCACTAATGTCTAGGAAGGGTTGGGTAGGGTTGGTTGGGCATCTTGGGGGTCACTTGACCCTTAGTTAGGGCACTTTGACCACTTTAGGGCTAGGTTGACTTGGGTCAACTTAGCCTCTTTGGTTGACCCCAATGGATCCTTGGTGACCCACTGACCTCCCTTAGGGCATGGGAAGGTCTAGGTGGGTCCCTTTGGCCAAGGGGATGTCAATTGGGCATGTGTGAGCTTAATTTGACCTAATCAAGGCTTGGGTTGACTTTGGTCAACTTGACCTTTTTATTTGACCCTAGTGGGTCCCTATAGCTCTAATGGACCCTCTAATAGGTCAGTGGTGTTGTGGCGGGGTCATGGAGTAAATTTCAAGTCTTATGATCATCCCTATGCTAGTAATTGGAATTCTACTATTTGCAGACCAAGGGGATCTCACCTTCATTCCTAGATTCACTTGGTCTTCTTGGGCTTCCTAGGGTTCTGTCATGACCTAGTCATGACAAAATCACTCCTAGGAGTCTAGTTGTTTGAGGGATGTTACAACATCAGCCTATACCTGAATCAAATGGACGGTGATAGGTTTGATATGACCAAAGGAGTTCTTATCCATCACCTCAAGAAGATATACTCCACAATTTTCTCCAGGTGGGATAGGAGGATAGTGAAGCAAAGGGGAGTCCCAGCATTGGTAGTGGAGGAGGAAGAACAAGTACCTGATAACAAGATTCCTACTCCACCCCCCCCCCCCCCCAGTGAGATTCTTGCTAGCATGAGTGCAGCAATTGAGGGGGAGACAGTTGCTCTATCAGATTCAGTTCCAGTGGTTCTAGATTCAGTTCCTGATTCAGTGGCCCCAGATACAATGCTTATTGACTCAAAGCCAGTTGATCTCCTAACAGAGGTTGCTGCAATTGGTACTGTTGCTGCGGCTGAGGTTCTGCCAGTTGAGGATGCAGAAGTGACTCCAGAGGAAGAGGATCCAGCTCTTTATGAGCATGAGGAGGATGCTGAGAAATTTGATATTGAGGATGCTGCTGATGATGATCTGTCTATTGCTGATTATGAGATAGAGAGTGTTGCTAATGATAGTATGATTGATGTTATCAAGTTTCCTGCTGCTGTTATTGTTTCTGTCATTGAGGATCCTGTGTCGTGTGAGGATTTGATAGTCCCTCTCCCACATGTTATCCCTGTTTCATCTTCTGTTGGGGAGGCAACTACATCTATGATCTCTGTTTCTACTGAGGTTGCCTGGTTCATCCGTAACCTGGACAAGAGACTGGGCAGGATGCCTAAGGTGCCTGAAGGCGTAGTTGAACTTTTTGAGGAAGGAGATGCTGAGGATCACTCTCCTGTCCACACTGTTAATGATTCTGTTCTTGCTGATAAAGCTCATCTTTCTCCGATAGAAGAATCCCCCGGTGATTCTGACATCCCAGCAGATGTTCGAGTACCCGAGGCTACTGATATACCATCTACTAGTGCAAACAGCTCTATCCTGAAAGCAGTTGAGCGGATGCTAGCATAGCAACAGGCACAGTTTGAAGCCTCGTTGCAGAAGGCAACCAAGAGAGTTCAAGATTCTGAAAAGGTTATGCTGAATGGAGTTGTAGAGGTAAAGGTTCAGATTGGCAAGCTGGAAAAGAGACTTGATGAGTGGGGCCAAGAAGGTGATACAGCAATTTCTTTGACTATGCTTTCTTTTAAGAAAAATATTCATGTTGTGAAAAATGTTGATCACAACGCTCTATCCTTGATCGATGCTCACAACCGGTTAATGGCTCAATTTGATACAAGTATGTTACATTATGCTAATGCCATCGCCGCCGAAGCCAAAAGGGGGGAGGATGCCCCCGTACAGCTAAGGTGGATGCTAAAGTGGATTTGCTGGGAACTTCGAAGGAACAAAACTTCAAGGCTACAAATGACTACATATATGATAATACTGAGTGGCTCTATAATCAGCTGGCAGGTAGTCAAGTCCCTGTTGTGTAACATCCCGACTTTTATTGGGCCACCGGAACCCTAATGGTCTCAATAAAAGTGACCCGAACCTCTACTCATGACCCGGTAGGAGGCAACCTGTAACACCCCCAAAATCGTCGAGCGGAGCTCGGCGAATCGTCGAGCGGAGCACGGAGAATCATCAAGTAGAAAGAGAGCCCCTATCCCTCTCTCTCTCTCTCTCTCTCTCTCTCTCTCTCTCTCTTTCTCCCTCTCTCTCTCTCTCTCTTTATCCACTCTCAAACCCAAGTCCACCTAAGTTATGATTCAAGATGAGACCATGTGACTCTAATAGAGCACTGCCAGCTGCTCCAATTTGATTGGTTGAACCAATCCATGCTCCCACTCTCTCTCTCTCTTCCCCATCTGTCGTAACATGCATTTCCCTTATGCCTATTAAAATTAACCCCTAACCTAGCCAATAGAATGTATCCACCTCGACCCCACCTTACCAGGGTTAGGTTAACCTAACTCATCTTCTTCCTCTAGATGTCATGGCCAAGAAGGATAAGGGAGGAAGGTGCTTTGCTTCTCCTCCTATAAATAGCCACTCAAGGCTTCAGTGGAGACTTACTCCTCTCCCCAGCTCCAATCGAAAACAACCACCCCCTGTTGGAGCTCTGCCTCGCCGGAGAAAAAATCAGCCGAGGTCCACCGCCACCTCCACAACCTCCCATGGCGGATTTCGCCGAGAGCCTCTGGAGACCCGAAATTAGGTGGAAACCTTCTCCTCTCCTTCCTCCCTATCTTTCTAACGCATTGCATGCAAGCTTCGGGGGCCGGAGCGCCACCGCCGTCACCCCCCTCCCTTCCGTTAAAAAACAAAAAAGGGAGAGCTCCGGCGATAGCCGACGGTGGCAAGCCGCCGGACCACTGCCGGAGGGAGCGCCCGGCCCTGGGAGACGGCCGGGGGCGGAGTCACGGCCGGCTGGGGCCGGCCGGTGGCGGAGAAGCCCCGTGATGGGCGGTTTTGGTACAGGCGATGGGAAATCGGGAATAAGATGAAAATAAAATTTATTATTTTTATAATAATTATGATTATTATAATATCATAATCAAAATAGGTATTTTATTTTCTGGAGGGTAATATAGGCCCATGATTAAAATGTTTTGAACATGAAAGTTGTTCCCCTTAATGAGGGCAATCTACACAAAACTTTTGAGAATTTTTGGAATTAATTTGGTATTTTTAAAAGCTTAAATAAGAATTATTTGGCAAATTTGGAGGCCAAAAATTGCTCGGAAAATTTTTGAAAAATTACTAGGCTCTTTTTATGCCCTCTTAAAGATTGTATCAAAATTTGGGAACCTTGGGACAAAAATTAATGATTTTCCAATTTTTGGAGTCTATGGTCGCGCTTGTTAAATTACGCGCTCAAATTCTTCGAAAATGGAAATCGAAGCGCGTGACCACTTTATATATATATATTGAATATTAAGTTTAATTGGGTAATTGATGGAAGTTATCATAGCATGATCTCAAGCGCTGTTTATTTCGAGGTTTTTGCCAAACCACTGAGCGCCTCGTTCTTAAAATAACTCGTGAACATTTTGGGTGAACTCGGAAAATGAAAGTACGAGCTTCGAGTAATATAATTCATCACCCTGTTTCGGGAAAATAATTTCCCTCATATGTTTGAAGCGATTATTGAGGTTGAAACTCGAGGAAAAAATGTGTCCTCTAACGAGATTCTCAGATTCGATCTGACGCAAGCAATCGAATTGATATTTATTCTCGGATGAATAATATAAATGTAACTTATAATAAGCTTCCCCTGATCTGATTAAATCGTGATTAAAAAGGGCACAACTGAATTGTTATCGAACCTTAATAATGGGTGAAACCAAAAGAATCCTCCTGAGAACGGTGTTGGAACTGAATGTGCCTCCTAAGAATGGAGATGGAACTGAATGTGCCTCCTAAGAACAGAGATGGAACTGAATGTGCCTCTTGAGAACGGAGATGGAACTGAATGTGCCTCCTAAGAACGAAGATGGAACTGAATGTGCCTCATGAGAACGGAGATGGAACTGAATGTGCCTCCTGTGAACGGAGATGGAACTGAATGTGCATCCTGAGAACGGAGATGGAACTGAAGCCTCCTGGATGGAGTGATTGGACGTCTAACCATTTTATTTATGATTATTCCAGTCTTGCACTGGTCCAGCTTCTTTGTTCATTTCAGTTCAGTACATTTAATTCAGTACTACTCCAGTCACGTACTGGTCAAGTTCATTTCAGTTCAGTATGTTGGGTATTGTATCCACACTAACCCGGATTTGATGAAGTCATCCTTGAACTAAGATGAATTAAGTTGTATTTGATGCTTGGTTTGAGTTATGTGTTGGCAGGAATCTTATGGGAAGTGCAGACCAATGTCAGTCTATAATTGGTCACCAAACACAGGACCATACAATGTAATCTCTCATTATGTGTTCCAAAGTGTTGACTCATGTATAGCCTCTCTATTGGGATACACTTCATATTCAAGCTCTAGGACTAAGAGAAAAGACTTGATGATGGTTTCACCTTAGAAGAAGAAAAAGTTCTGTCAAGAAAATTTCCTAAGTAAAGTACTCGAGTATTTCTATACTTACTCGAGTAAGTTACTGAGTTCATACTTGAGTAATAATACTCTTACTCGAGTAGTTACGATATATCTCGAGTAGTTTCCTTTCACCTCTCGGGTTTACAGAAATTTTCTTCTCAAAGTTTTCTAAGTTAATTACTCGAGTACTACTGTATAGTACTCGAGTAGTTTTATCTTCTGTCTCGAGTAGTTGAATTCTGACTCTTGTGTAGTTCTCACTTACTCGAGTAGTCTAAGTCATGTACTCGAGTAGTTCATCTACTACTCGAGTAGTCCAGTGTTTATACTCGTGTAATCCAGAATTCCATTCCAGAAAATCTCTCTAAGTGAATTACTCGAGTAGTCATCTCCATATACTCGAGTAGTTCTATTTGTCTCGAGTAGTTCAACTTCTATACTCGAGTAGTACTGTATTCCAATTCCAGAAATTTTCTAAGTCCTTGTCTCGAGTAGTTTCTTAACTACTCGAGTAGTTCATTCTTATATAATCGAGTAGTATTTCTTATACTCGAGTAATCTACTCCACCTCTCGTGTAACTACTCAAGTACTCGAGTATGTTATTTTTGTTACTCGAGTGGCTGATTCCTTTTCTTCTTACTTACTCGAGTAATTGACTCCATGTACTCGAGTAATTATCTCATTCCCTCTCGAGTAGTTCTTCTCATATACTCGAGTAGTCATCTTCTACCTACTCGAGTAGTGATGCATGTACTCGAGTAGCCTTTTATATCTCGAGTATTTTACTTCGACTTTTCCGAAAATCTGTTAAGTCCAGAATAACTGTTTTCTTAATGAACTTTGACGTGATCGGTACACGTGTCTCTCATAATGACTCAATTATGTCTAATCTTTTCTGATCCTATAAAAGGTCTTGTCTGAACTGAAAACCCTAACAATTATCCTAAGAAGATTATTCGAAGAAGTTTTTGCAGTCGTATTCTCAAGTCTCTATTTCCTCTTTCTCCCTCCAAGAAACGAAAATCGCCGTCGTCGCCGTCGCTGATTCCCGGCCGGCTAGGGTTTCATATTTTGAGGATTCAGATCAAGAAAGGTTTCCAGATCGAGATTTGCTCAACTCCTCAATCTTCTGATTCGATTGATTGTATGAAGCCAAGAAGTTTCATATCCGATCTTGCCGAGATTTTTCTTCATCATTCTAATAAAGCCGTAAAGCCTAGAAGAAGAAATTTCTGGCCGACAGTTGCAGATCTGAAAAAGAAGATCAATGTTTGTATTTCTATACAAAATTTATTTCATTCTTGTAGGAGAGATTTCTCCGAGTGTAGGAGATTTTGTCTTCGAGATTGTAGGAAGTTTTACCTTCCGAGTGTAGATCCGTTTTGTGGATCGAGATTGTAGGAAAATTGTTCTGAGGGTAGGATTGATTTTCAATCCGAGATAGTGGAGTAGCCGAGTCTAGTGTATTGCTAGATCGGAGAGGGAAAGTGGACGTACCCAAGGTTGGGGAACCACTATAAATCTTGCCTCGTTTGTGTTTGATTGGTAGATAGATCTGTGCATTGGTTTGAAATTTTTATTCCGCAAAAAGGCGCACATCTCACCTATTCACCCCCCTCTAGGTGATTTAGGTAGGCAACTATAAACTTTCAATTGGTATCAGAGGGAGGTTAATCGTTAAAAGGTTAACACCTTGATCAGATCCTTCAATAGTTGTCTTTTGATATTTATCAAAAATGGACAAGGCTAAAGATTTTGCCAAGCTTCCTTTATGCACCAAAAATAATTTTCCCATGTGGAAAGAGAGAATCAAGTTCTTTATGGAAGCTATGGATCCAAGGATCTTCATGATAGTTGAAGAAGGTCCTTATATTCCCATGACAATCTCCACTATAGATCCAACCAAGAAAGTCCCAAAGAAACTTATGGATCTAGATAAGGATGAGATTACACTTGTCTCATTAGACAAAAAGGTAAAAATATTATAGCAAGTGCAGTCGATGATTCAATGCTGCAAAACCTGATTCACTGCTAGTCTGCAAAAGAGATGTGGCAGTCATTAGTTACCTTGATGGAAGGTACAGAAGAAGTGAGGGATGATAGAAGATCCCTTCTAAATCAACAGTATGAAGCCTTCCGACAAGGAAACAAGGACACCATCGCTGACACATTTGAGAAGTTCTTCAAAATAGTAAATGGCCTAAGGGTCTATGGCAGAGTGTTCACTAATGGAGAATTAAATGATAAATTCTTGAGATCCCTAACTAAGGAATGGGATAATAAGGTCTGTGCCATATGGGAGTTTGGAAAACTGGCCGAGACAGACCCCCAGAATCTCTTCGGGAAGCTTATGTCATATGAGCTTAAACTCAATAACAGGAAGGCTGAAGAAGAGAAGAGCAGTTCTGCATTCAAAGAGATGTCTGTTGCTTTAAAGGCAGACACCACTAAGAAGTCCAAGGTTGTTCCTCATACTCCAGCACAAGAAGTTAGTGAAGAAGAAACCTCGGAGTCAAGCACATCAGGCTCTGAGCTATAAGAAGGAGAGTTCTCACTACTCTCCCGACAGTTCAAAAAATTCTTGAACAAGAAGAAGCAATGGAAAGGAAAGGATGCCTCCTATAGAATATCACGACATGATGGTGATCGTCAACGAAAAGGCTCAAGCAGCCATGACAGGTATAATTCTAAACAGAATAAACATATTTCTACTGACATTATTTGTTATTGTTGTAATAAGCCAGGACACGTCATCGCTGGATGCCCTCACAAGAAGGAGGGTGGTAGAAGAGAGGAAAAGAAGTCCTCGTACAACAAGAAGAGGACATAGAAGAGCTTGATGGCCAAAAAGGGGCAAGACTCTTAGTGACTTTGACTCATATGAGTCGAGTGAAGAAGAAGAAGCCTATTTTGGGCTCATGGCTCAAACTGATGATGAACAAGATCGCCAATTCACTGGGAAGGTAAACTCTCACACCCCTCTTTCAGATTCTGAAGTTTCTGAACATGATTGTGAGGATAGCTCCTCTAACGATGAGTCAGAACTCATGGCCCAATACAAGGAGTTGATCATGTCTTACGACAAATGTCGTCGAGTCATGAAAACTCAGGCTAAGGAGATAAAGTCTCTCAAAGCTGAAGAGAGCGTCTTGAGAGAGAAAGTCGCAAAGACTGACTCGCTCGAAGAGAACTTCAATAATGCTATTGAAGAATATAACAAATCTCTTGAACACCTAGACCTCAAGGAGAAAATCATCAAGGAACTGGAAGCCTAACTTGCGGCTGAAAAGAAACTTGTTCAAAGTTTCTCAAAGCCTAAGACCGTCTTTCCATTCGTTGCTAAATTCTCAGCCAAGGCCAAGTGTGCTGGATTAGGCCATGTAGAAGCTCCTAGTAAATCCTCTTGGAGAAACAAGGTTCAACGGAAGAATAAGGCCGCAAAGAAGGCTCTGGCCAAAGAGAAGGGAAAAGCCCCTCAAGATCAGACCATATTCAAAAAGGTCATATTTCGTTCAAATGAGTTTGATCTTGACTCCTCATACATACACTTTGTCAGGCCTACCTATGTAGAGCCAAAGTCCCATTATCAAGGATGGACTCGCCCCAGAAACTTTGGAGAGAGTGTCTTTAAGGCATTTTATGAAGAAGTGATTCTTCAGAGCTATGGTCCTTATAGTCATGGTCACAACTTCATGAAGGCACCAAATGCTAAGCCTGTTGTAGAAAAGCCAGTGAAAGAAAAGAAGCCATGTGATTGCCATCATCATGAGGCATCCTCCTCCAAGAATGCTGCTCCTACTAGATCTCAATTACAAAAGATCAAGCATGAGAATATAAGACAAAGATACAATAGATTTGACTGTTGGTGTTGCGTCAAGACTGGTCACTTTGCCATCGATTGCTGGTTTAATCCCAAAAATGCTACACCTTCTCATGTTGGCAATATGAGAAAGACCGCTGATGATGCAAATACTTGTAGGGGGGTATTCTAACTCGTGACCAAGGATCCAAATGTATTTGGGTTCCTAAGGCAAACTGATTTTGTTTGCAGGAATGTCCAAAGGCCACCAAAACGCCAATCTGGCATTTGGACAGTGGATGCTCTCGGCATATGACCGGGACGAGAAGCCTACTTCAAAATTTTTCTCCAGTCATGAACGGACCAAAGGTCATCTTTGGAGGTTCAGACCGTGGAATCACTAAAGGCTACGGTATGATTACAAACGGTAATGTATCCTTCTCAGATTTGGCTTACGTTGAAGGTTTGAAACATAACCTTATAATCATAAGCCAACTCTGCGATAAAGGATACATAGTTGAGTTTCACGTTGATAAGTGCTTGATAAAATCTGTCGACAATATGGAAACGATTCTATCCGGCACTCGAAGCAGAAACATATTTTACTTAAATTTCATTTGTATAGACTCTTCTACACCAGTGTGGTTTTTAGCAAAAGATAGTGTGTCTCTTGGTGACCAATGGCACAAGAGACTAGCACATATTAATTACAAAACTATTAATAAATTATTTTCAATAAACTTAGTACGTGATGCCCCAAATGTCAAGTACGTCAAAGATAGACCTTGTCATGCATGTGTAAAAGGCAAGAAAACAAGGGCTACCTTTAAAAGCGTTATTGGCAAAGATTCTAGTAGATGTCTTCATCTACTGCATATGGACTTGTTTAGTCCACTGCAAATTAGAAGTATGGGAGGTAAAGATTATACATTAGTAATTGTTGATGATTACTCGCGCTTTGCATGGGTGTTCTTTCTGAAACACAAGTCAGATACCTTCGACAACTTTACCAATTTTGTCAGGCAAGTCCAGAATGAATATAACTGCTCCATAGTCAAAATCAGAAGTGACAATGGAACAGAGTTTAAGTCTGGGGCCATGACAGAATTTTGTGAAAGCTTGGGTATCTTTCATGAGTTTTCCTCTCCTCACACTCCACAACAAAATGGAGTGGCCGAGAGAAGGAATAGGACACTCATCGAGGCCTGCAGGACCATGTTGAGTGATGCTTCACTTCTAGAATATTTTTGGGCTGAAGCCGTCAACACTGCATGCCACGTGCAAAATCGAGCTCTCATAAACAAAAACCATGATAAGGCACCTTACAAACTTCTGAAGGGCAGGAAACCAACAGTCTTATACTTTAGAATCTTTGGCTGTAAATGCTTCGTGCTCAACAATGGCAAGTATCATACTACAAAGTTTAGCGAAAAGAGTTTTGAAGGTATTTTGTAGGTTATAGCAGCCTTAGTAAGACATATAGGATATTTAATAAAAAAACCCTGGTTGTAGAAGAATCAATACATGTTGTATTTGATGAGACGAGCTTGTTGCAAAGCAACTCTTCTAGTGTGCTCATTGAAGATGCAGGTGCAAAGCTGAGAGAAATTAGCTTGGATGGACCGACCGAAGATAAAGGTGAAAAGTTCATCAAGATCACCACTCCAACCCCTATTGGAGAGGCTGATGATCAAGATGAAGGAGTCCCAGTTGTAGAAGTCACTCTGGTGATAGAAGATAATCCAGATGCAAGGACTCTAGAGCTCAGAAATCTAAAAGATCACCCCATGGACTAAATCATAGGAGATCCCCGGGATGGTGTCAGAGCTCGTAGAGGTACAACTAATGAAAATCTATATTTAAGTTTTCTATCACAGGTTGAACCAAAGAAGTTTGAGAAAGCAAACTCAGATGCATCGTGGATAATGGCGATGGAAGAAGAACTCAACCAGTTCAAGCGCTACAAAGTATGGAAACTTGTTGCAAGACCCAAGGGTAAGAATATCATCGGGACAAAATGGGTCTGCAGGAACAAGATGGACGAGGATGGAACGATTGTAAAGAACAAGGCCATACTTGTCGCAAAAGGTTATCGTCAAGAAGAAGGAATCGACTTCCACCAGACATACGCTCCAGTTGCAAGGCTGGAGACAATAAGGTTATTTCTAGCACATGCTGCACTCAAAGGCTTCACTGTCTATCAGATGGACGTGAAGTCTGCCTTCTTTAATGGATACATAAAGGAAGAAGTATATGTGCAACAACCTCGAGGTTTCGTTGATTCTAACTTTCCTGATTATGTTTTTTTACTGCATAAAGCGTTGTATGGTCTGAAACAAGCCCCTCGGGCTTGGTATGACACACTGTCTAGCTTTCTACTTGAAAACAAGTTCATAAGAGGAAAGATAGACAAGACATTATTTCTTAGGGAAATTAAAGGCAAGATTCTGCTAGTGCAAATCTATGTCGATGATATTATTTTTGGTTGTACTGACGACAACCTCTACAAGAAGTTTTCGAAACTTATGTAAGGGAAGTTTGAAATGAGCAGTATGAGTGAGCTGAAGTATTTCTTAGGACTTCAGGTGAAATAATCTGAAGATGGAATTTTCATCTCGCAAACCAAGTTCACCAAGGAGCTGATTAAGAAATTCGGAATGGAGAACGCAACCTTGATGAGGACTCCAATGTGTTCAACAATGTCTCTGGACAAGGATGAAAAAGGGAAACCTTTTGATGAAACCAAGTACAGAAGCATAATTGGATCCTTGCTCTACCTTACTGCAAGTAGACCTGACATAATGTTCTCAACATGTGTCTGTGCTAGATTTCAGTTGAACTCTAAGGAATCTCACTATGCTGCTGCGAAGCGGATTTTGAGATACCTTAAAGGTACACCAAATCTTGGCTTATGGTAGCCAAGAAGTAATGATAGCGAACTAATATGTTTTTCAGATGTAGATTTTGCGGGGAGCAAAGACGACAGGAAAATCACTTCAAGGACTTGTCAATTCTTTGGAAGAAGGCTTATCTCCTGGAGTAGCAAGAAGCAAAGCTGTGTAGCAATTTCAACAGCTAAGTCAGAGTACATCTCTACAGGCAGTTGTTGTGCACAGTTACTATGGATAAAGAATCAGTTTGAGGACTACAACATGAAGTTTGGAAACATTCCTCTGTTTTGTGACTCTTCCAACGCAATTGCAATAGCCAACAACCCAGTCTCGCACAGCCGGACAAAGCATATAGAGCTAAGGTATCACTTCATCCGGGAGCATGTGGAGCATGGGGACATAGACCTTCAATATGTCTCTACAGATAGACAAATTGCAGACATTTTCACGAAGTCGCTGGACGAGACCAAGTTCTTGTTTTTCAAAATAGAACTTGGGATGCTCAACAAAGAAGACTAGAAGAAGCTGGATTTTCAAGAAGGCTCAAGGTTCAAAGGTCAGTCAAATACTGGAATTTTACAAAATTCTAACTCGTTGACTCGAGTAAGACACAACCTACTCGAGTAAGCAAATGACCTACTCGATTAGTATAATAACATACTCGAGTAGTCTACTTGACCTACTTGAGTAGTGGAATGATATACTCGAGTAGTCTACTTGACCTACTCGAATAGTGGAATGATACACTCGAGTAGTCTACTTGACCTACTCGAGTAGCAGACTGACATACTCGAGTAGTCCGCTTCACTTTCTCGAGTACCTCACTCATATACTCGAGTACTTCTGTTTCCTTACTCGAGTAATTCCAGATTTATCTACTCGAGTAATTTCACTCGCTCGTGTATATGCCGAGTCGTTTTTCAAATTTTCTTATGCACAAACCAAGCCTAATGCCGCCTCTTCTACAGTTTGCTTCAGTAATTTTCGATTAATTAGACCTAAAACTAGGGTTATATAAATACGAAAATCCGGAAATATCCTACACGAAATCATTTCCGCTCTCTCGAGTACCTGACTGCCTCTTCACCTTCCTCCATCGGTTGTAGAGCCGCGCGATTTCCTTCACCCCGTCGACATTTTCTAGGGTTTGTGCATCTCCAAGATCTCTGAATCATGGCCGTCTCCTCTAAAATCGGTGTGGTTTCGGAATTAGACGCCACCGGGATTGCAGAACTCTCCGACGACTTCCATAATCTCATGATTCTGCTCGACACCCTCAGATTAACATTCATACTCCAAGAATAGTGTCGAATTCTATTCCCCGATGTTGCAGAATTCTACAGGAATGTCAAGGTGAAACGCCACAGGACAATTCTAAAATCCACAGTCATAGGTATAAAGATCAAACTTACTCCAACCTCTGTTTCTCAACTTCTTCGGCTGCCAGTTTTAGATGCAGATGATTTTCTAGGTGATGAAGAATATGCAAGAACTTGCTTATTTTGTGGAATTTCTGCTGATGCAAAAAAAACATTAGGATGGCAGACATGAATGCAGAAGGAAAACTGTTAGTTGATATTACTGGAAAAGTACTTCTGTGCAAGACAAACTCCATAAGAGATATCATTCTGTATTTCTTTGAAATGATGCAAGCCATAGTCTGTAGAAAAGACTTTCAGTTTGGCTTGCTCATCCTAAACAAAATAAAGGAGAGCATTAAATCCCCCAACTATGCAAGGATCATTTCATTACTCCTTCATGAGTTAAACCCAGAAACCTTCAACTTCTCTAAAGGCAGTATCCTTCATCATATGAAGAAGGTCTCCATCTCTTCAATTTAAAGATGTGAGCTCAGGTTGCAGAATCCTTCTCAATTTGCTAAGATAACAGAAGTCCAAGACACAGAGGACAGGACCCCATCTCCCTCTCCATCTCAGGTCCCCAGCTCCTCTGGTGCACCTTTTGAGGGGGAGCCTGCTCCTGCTGTTCCAGTCAGGTTGAAAAACTCCTCCAGCACCTACTCCTCCTCTACATACTCCTCCCCCACCTACTCCTCCATCTGACACCCCAGAAGGTATTCCCTCAGATCAACAACTTCAAGAAACACTTCTATCGACTGATGCTGTTATCAATGAAATGATAGAAGAACTGACTGCAGATGAACCACCTCATCCTCCCCTATCTCCAAAAGCTCCATTCACTGACATACCCAAAGACCCCACTCCAGTGCCATCTCCAGCAAAGTCTCTAGAAAAATATCTAGCAAGATCTCCAGCTACATCTCCTGATACTCACCAAGAACTGACAGAAACTATCTTCATTTCTTATGAGCCATCACCTGAACCAGCTGAAGCTCCTCTCAGAAATTTAGATTTCTCTATCCCTCAGATCATGGAAGAAGGAGATGCCCTGATTCACACTACAAGATCTCAGAGCTCGGTCACCATTCAAGAAATAGCTTCATGGAAAGCTCCTCCTCCTCCAATTCCAGCTACTTCTGCTCCTCATGCTGCTACTACCTCTTCCTCCACATATTTGATGACACAGATTGCCCTTCTCCTTCAAGAATAGAAAACTTACTTTGATGCTTCCCTCAAGACCGTCACTGATAAAGTTACTGCTCTAGAAACTGAGATGAGCAGAGGTTTTGCTGAGATACAACACAATACTGATCAGCTCAGACATCTGTTCCAACTTGGTGGCAAAGCCTTAGACCACACTATAACTAGTGTTGGCCAAGTTATGGAATAGGGTGTTACTCTCGCAGGGAATCAAATAGAACTAGATAAAAGAGTTGAAGCCAACAAGATGAAAATTTGTGAAGAAGTTGGTACTTTCAAAGATGATGTCATCTCTTAGCTAACTGTAGAAGTCAGAAAGGGGGAGAATTTGGTGAAAGAATATTTAGAGAAATCAGATGTTGTCATGCAAGAGCTATGGAAGGCCAAAGTAAAAGAAATTCATGATGATGTCCTAGCACAAATCCAGAGTGTCAAATTCTATACATATGACACTACTGTCTGGATGCACAATCAGATTCTGCCTGAATTTGCTGCTGATCCAAACATTATCCCTCATCATTTGAATCCACTAGCTGCTGATGCTCCTACTCAAGCTCCTCAACCCACCTTCTCTCCTAGGCCTGATGATTCAGTTGCCCCTCATGATACCTATACTCAGGGTTGGGATGAAGATCCTGCAAACATTTTCTTCAAAGCTCCTCCTGAAATTCAGACTTACAAAGAGAAAAGAAAGTATGGTGATGGTGCTTCTGCAAGCAAGTCCATTCCTACTCCAGCTCCTGAATTTGCTGAGATTTGGTCTCCCACTTATAATTCCCTCATCCTGGATACACTCAGATTAGTTATGGATTACCATGAGAATAGAAATAATAACTACAGTTCCCAGGAGTTGGAGTCGGATGAGAAATCTATGACCAAAAGGAGGATATATGACAGAGAATATGGAAGAAACAATTCTGCTGCTCCTCTAAGACCCCCCAAGTATTATCCAAAGCCTTACAACTATCAAATAAGACAACATGAGAAACAGGACAGACAACATCATCAGACCTAGCCAAAAGGACTTATGAGTTGTGGAAATGATTTTTGTTGATAATGATATTTTTGGATATTCACACTTATATAATACTAAGTTTTTGATCTTATTATCTTTTTCATAGTCTTTTGCTTGCTTACACTGACTTTTCTACTTAGCATTCTTTTTATGTCCATAATTCACCTTACTGTAAAGGGTTCTGACTTCTACAAATAGGGGGAGATTGTTGGGTATTATATCCACACTAACCCAGATTTGATGAAGTCATCCTTGAACTAAGATGAATTAAGTTGTATTTGATGCTTGGTTTGAGTTATGTGTTAGCAGGAATCTTATGGGAAGTGCAGACCAATGTCAGTCTACAATGGGTCACCAAACACAGGACCATACAATGTAATCCCTCATTTTGTGTTCCAAAGTGTTGACTCATATGTAGCCTCTCTATTGGGATACACTTCATATTCAAGCTCTAGGACTAAGTGAAAAGACTTGATGCTGGTTTCAACTTAGAAGAAGAAAAAGTTCTGTCAAGAAAATTTTCTAAGTAAAGTGCTCGAGTAGTTCTATACTTATTTGAGTAAGTTACTGAGTTTATACTCGAGTAATAATACTCTTACTCGAGTAGTTAAGATATATCTCGAGTAGTTTCCTTTCACCTCTCGGGTTTACAGAAATTTTCTTCTCAAAGTTTTCTAAGTTAATTACTCGAGTAGTACTGTATAGTACTCGAGTAGTTTTATCTTCTGTCTCGAGTAGTTGAATTCTGACTCTAGTGTAGTTCTCACTTACTCGAGTAGTCTAAGTCATGTACTCGAGTAGTTCATCTACTACTCGAGTAGTCTAGTGTTTATACTCGTGTAATCCAGAATTCCATTCCAGAAAATCTCTCTAAGTGAATTACTTGAGTAGTCATCTCCATATACTCGAGTAGTTTTATTTGTCTCGAGTAGTTCAACTTCTATACTCGAGTAGTCCTGTATTCCAGTTCCAGAAATTTTCTGAGTCCTTGTCTCGAGTAGTTTCTTAACTACTCGAGTAGTTCATTCTTATATACTCGAGTAGTATTTCTTATACTCGAGTAATCTACTCCACCTCTCGTGTAACTACTCAAGTACTCGAGTATGTTATTTTTATTACTCGAGTGGCTGATTCCTTTTCTTCTTACTTACTCGAGTAAATTGACACCATGTACTCGAGTAATTATCTCATTCCCTCTCGAGTAGTTCTTCTCATATACTCGAGTAGTCATCTTCTACTTACTCGAGTAGTGCTGCATGTACTCGAGTAGCCTTTTATATCTTGAGTATTTTACTTCGACTTTTCCGAAAATCTGTTAAGTCCAGAATAACGATTTTCTTAATGAACTTTAGCATGATTGGTCCACATGTCTCTCATAATGACTCAATTATGTCTAATTTTTTCTGATCCTATAAAACGTCTTGTCTAAATCGACAAACCCTAACAATTATCCTAAGAAGATTATTCGAAGAAGTTTTTGCAGCTGTTTTCTCAAGTTTCTGTTTCCTCTTTCTCTCTCCAAGAAACGAAAACCGTCGCCGTCGTCGTCGCTGATTCCCGACCAGCTAGGGTTTCATCTTTTGAGGATTCAGATCAAGAAAGGTTTCCAGATCGAGATTTGCTCAACTCCTCAATCTTCCGATTCGATCGATGGTGTGAAGCCAAGAAGTTTCAGATACAATCTTGCCGAGATTTCTCTTCATCATTCTGATAAAGCCGCAGCTCCTAGAAGAAGAAATTTCTGGCCGACAGTTGCAGATCTGAAAAAGAAGATAACTATTTGTATTTCTATACAAAATTTATTTCATTCTTGTAGGAGAGATTTCTCCGAGTGTAGGAGATTTTGTCTCCGAGATTGTAGGAAGTTTTACCTTCCGAGTGTAGATCCGTTTTGTGGATCGAGATTGTAGGAACATTGTTCCAAGGGTGGGATTGATTTTCAATCCGAGATAGTGGAGTAGCCGAGTCTAGTGTATTGTTAGATCGATGAGGGAAAGTGAATGTACCCAAGGTTGGGGAACCACTATAAATCTTGCCTCGTCTGTGTTTGATTGGTAGATAGATCTATGCATTGGTTTGAAATTTGTATTCCGCAAAAAGACGCACATCTCACCTATTCACCCCCCTCTAGGTGATTTAGGTAGGCAATTATAAACTTTCACAGTACTTTCAATTCAGTACTACTCCAGTCTCGTACTGGTCAAGTTCATTTCAGTTCAGTACTTTCAATTCAGTATTACTCTTGTCACGTACTGGTCAAGTTTATTTTAGTTCAGTACTTTCAATTCAGTACTACTCCAGTCTCGTACTGGTCAAGTTTATTTCAGTTTAATACTTTCAATTCAGTACTACTCCAGTCTCGTACTTGTCAAGTTCATTTCAGTTCAGTAGTTCCGCTTCAGTACTACTCCAGTTTCGTACTGGTCACATCACATTATGCGGCATTTATTATCAGCAGCTTAAATTACTGCATTCTTGATACTGCAATTTACTATTATAAGCACGGGTCCTTCTTTAACTAGTAGTTGTTTGTTAAGTTTGATCCTTAGTTGGGGATAACCGGAGTTGAGGTGTTCCTCCGGGTTTAGCCTCAAATATAGCGCTCTCACGCTCCTTGTAGAAAGTTGAGATGAGCGTCGCTGGCTGAAGGTTAACGTATAGTAGGGCAGGCTGCCGCAAACCCGGTGCGTATTAGCATGATTGTTTGATTGATTACTTGTGAATTGCTTACGGTAAATTGTGGCAGGTCAGTCCTTTCATAGACTGTTCGTACCGGTACGGGAAGGTTGACGACTCAAGGCGGCAGGGAGACATGTACCACAAGTGTCCGACCGTTATGTTTTCCCCGTCGGGTTTCCTCCGCTGGTCGGCCAAAATGTTGAATCGCTGGATGTTGCTCCCATCCAAGAGTACGTGGGGATGTACGTTAGGGCATGGGCTGTGCGGTACAACCACCCCCAGACGTGGTAGGACTGGCCACTGTCACCGACGGCCACATCGGTGAGGCCCGTGGGGCTCGCTACCCTGCTGGAAAAGAAGCGGTCCATACTATGTCGACATAGGGTTGTGTGTGCGGCTGTGAATGCCTGCGATGTGTTATGCGCGTCTGTGAATATCTGCGGTATGTGAATGGCTGTGAATGCCTGCGATAGGGTACAGGTTGTGAACACCTGATGTGTTGATATGCTAGTGGAGCTTTAATTAACAACTGATATGTATTGCTGCTTTTCCAATTATATTATGCTGCGCATCTTTATAATTACTCCTAGCTTATATATATGAATTGTTATACTAACTCTCCCTTACTTCAGCTATCTACTCTTGATTGGGTGTGTACAACCCCCGTATTCGCAGAGTGGGGCCCCAAACAAAGCGCAAGACTTGGTGCCCGTTTTTAAGCTTTATGGAAGTTTTGTACTCATAAAGGCCAATCTTGGGCGGACCTGCGTAATATACTAGTAGGGGAGAAAATATGTCTCCACCTAGCCCCTTTGAAGTGTCGCCCAAGCCCCAGCCCGCAAACAGGTCTCCCCAGCCCGTAAGCAGGTCCCTCCAGCCCGCAGGCCGCCCAGCCCGCAAGAGGCCGCAGCAGACCGCCGCCTCACCCAGGCCCCGTCTCGCCAGGTCCCAGCAGGCCGCCGTCTCGCCAGGCTCAGCTCGCCAGACCACCGCCTCACCCAGGCCGCCGCCTCGCCAGGCTCAGCTCGCCAGACCGCCGTCTAGCCCAGGCCGCCGTCTCGCCAGACCGCCTCCCCAGCCCAGCAGACCGCCGTCTCGCCAGGTTCAACTCGCCAGACCGCCTCCTCACAAGGACACAGCTTGCCAAGTAGGCCGTCTCGCCAGATCGCAGCTGCCAAGCAGGCCGTCTCGCCAGACCGACGTCTCTCCAGACCGCTGTCTCGCTAGGGCTCAGCTCGTCAGACCGCCACCTCGCCAGGCTGAAGCTCGCCAGGCCGTAGCCCACCAAGCAGGCCGCAGCTCGCCCGGCTTCAGCACGCCTAGTGGTCGAGCAGGCCGCCACTCACAGCCCCCCCCCCCCCCGCTTTTCGTCTAACCGTCAGTCCGCCTGGTTTGAAAGACTACCCCTAGTGGACTGCAATTAGTCGCTTAGAACAGCGGTATTTGGCTGTTGACAGACCATTCCGGGGGCATTTCAGTAATTTTCAGAGCGGTGGAGGTTGGTTATTTGCAGACCATCCCCAGAAAACTATTAATAGGCCCTTAGGGGTGCCTTGGAGAGCATCACTTCTCCACTCTCTCTTCATCCTCCAAGGCACCCTAGCTCAGCAATGGCTAGGGAGGGGGGAGATCTCAAAGGTCTTCCGGGTGTGAGGTGGGACCTACACGCTAGAGTCGAGGGTCTGTTCCTAGTTTCCTGAGTCTTTGGGCCGTGACGTCCCCCCGAGTGCAGTAAGTGTGAGGTCACCCCTCTTTTGGGACCCCGAACTCCACAGAGGTCATTTTTGGCTTCAAAACTTTTGGTGCGGTGAGCATGGAGAGTGACCAACATAGAAGATCTCGGGAGAGTGTCATGGCTGGAGGTCAGGGAGGTAGTGATGATCTCGGCAAGCTCCCCAGCCCAGGACCCTTTGTGGGGAGGCAAGAGTTCATGGATTCCATCCAGGGCATCATGTAGATGCTACGAAGCATTGCACCTCAGGGTGGCAGCTCCACTCCAATCCCCCAGGAGCTAGCTCCGCCCCATCTCGACGAGTCGACTCCCAGGGGTCTAGGCGAGGTGACCCCAGTAGGGGGAGAAGGAAGTGCACCCGGAAGAAGGCTCGGGAAGGAGAGGATGGGAGATGGGGACGAGCGAGACCTCACCAGCCGCGAGTTATTCTCCAGCCCGGCGAGTGCCAGCCTCCCAGCTGAGCAAGTCGCGCGAGTAGAGATGGCGAGACCACCCCTCAGGAGGTCACCCTTCAGCGAGCTGATCATCTCAGCTCCCGTTCCCGAGGGGTTCAGAGAGCCTGAAATGGCTTACTATACCGGGAAGGATGACCCCGTCCAGCACCTGAAGTGGTTTGAGGATGTCGTCTCCATTAGCCCGATGACGTATGCCTTCAAGTGTTGCCTCTTTGCGATCATGTTGAAGGAGAAGGCAAGGGAATGGTTCCACAAACTCCCACTGAGGTCGATCTATGGGTTCGACGACTTGAGCCGGAGCTTTCAGCTTCGCTTCTCCACCTCCAAGAAGACGAAGAAGAGTCTTGAGTCCATCTTCCTAATAAGGTAGGGGTCGAGGAGTCGCTGGCCCGTTACGTTGACAGGTTCCAAGAGGAGATCCTGGAGGTCCAGGAGATACCGGGGTATGCCCTCCAGATGGCATTCACGGTGGGGTTACACGAGGGGTTCTTCAAGATGAGTCTGACTCGAAAGGCCCCCCTTTCGTCTGAGGAGCTGATGGAAAGGGCGGCTGAGGAGATAGCCATGGAGGAGGCCAACCCGGCATTTGTCAAGAAGTTGGCAAGATTGACGGAGGCAGAGTCAAAGGAGCAAGGTGGCTCAAGGCATCAGGAAGGAAGAAGGAGAGAGGAGCAGAGAACTCAGGGGCTCCAGGGACCTCAAGAAGGTCCGGAGCCAGGTTGGAGGCAAGTGGGAGGACCCGTTCAGGGTCCAGGAAGAGGTCTCATCCAAGGTGGGGAGGATTTTCAGAGAGGCCAGGGGAGGTTCAACTTCCAAAGGCAAGCCCCTAGGCAGCTCCTACCCCCACCGCAGCAAGCGATGGAGATTGGCCGAAGGGAGAGGAGGAACCGAGCGGGAAGGAGAAGAGTCAGAGTAGAGTTACCCTATTGTGAGTTCCACCAGGAGGAAGGCCATGTGACAGCTACATGCCCAGAATTCCTGGAGATGATAAGGACAAGAGCTCTGGCACCACTGCCTCATCAGCCTCAGCAAGCATGAGATCTGGTATGGATCGAAGAAGTCCAAACCGAGGAGGCAGGGGAGAGATGTGAGGACAGGGTTGATGTGGGCACCCAGGGAGGTATCCGATGATTCACGAGGGAAGAGGGAGGTAGGAAAAAAGTGAATCATCTCCTGTAATGAAATTTGCTTGTATTGTATTAACTATGATTGATGACAGGGACCGCCGAAAAATATTTGTGATCCATGAAAGACCTCACCTTGAGATAATTCCGCTGTCAGGCTCTCACTAGCTGACGTGCCAGGTTGATCTCTCGGAGGGGGAGTATACCTCACCTCGGGATGATTCCACTGCCAGGCTCTCACTAGTTGACAGGGTAGGTTGATCTCTAGGAGGGGGAGTAGGTCTCACCTCGGGATGATTCCGCTGCCAGGCTCTCACTAGCTGGCAGGGTAGGTTGATCTCTCGGAGGGGAATAGGTCTCACCTCAGGATGATTCCGCTGTCAGGCTCTCACTAGCTGGCAGGGCAGGTTGATCTCTCGGAGGGGGAGTAGGTCTCACCTCGGGATGATTCCGCTGTCAGGCTCTCACTAGCTGGTAGGGCATGTTGATCTCTCGTAGGGGGAGTAGGTCTCATCTCGGGATGATTCTGTTGTCAGGCTCTCACTAGCTGGCAGGGCAGGTTGATCTCTCGGAGGGAGAGTAGGTCTCACCTCGGGATGATTCTGTTGTCAGGCTCTCACTAGCTGGCAAGGCAGGTTGATCTCTCGGAGGGGGAGTAAGTCTCACCTCGGGATGATTCCGCTGTCAGGCTCTCACTAGCTGGCAGGGCAGGTTGATCTCTCAGAGGGGGAGTAGGTCTCACCTCGGGATGTTTCTGCTACCAGGCTCTCACTAGTTGGCAGGGCAGGTTGATCTCTCGGAGGGGGAGTAGGTCTCACCTCGGGATGATTCCGCTGCCAGGCTCTCACTAGCTGGCAGGGCAGGTTGATCTCTCAGAGGGTGAGTAGGTCTCACCTCGGGATGATTCCACTGCCAGGCTCTCACTAGCTGGCAGGGCAGGTTGATCTCTCGGAGGGGGAGTAGGTCTAACCTCGGGATGATTCCGCTGCAAGGCTCTCACTAGCTGGCAGGTCAGGTTGATCTCTCAGATGGGGAGTAGGTCTCACCTCGGGATTATTCCGCTGCCAGGCTCTCACTAGCTGGCATGGCAGGTTGATCTCTCAGAGGGGGAGTAGGTCTCACCTCGAGATAGATTCTGCTGCCAGGCTCTCACTAGCTGGCAGGCCAGGTTGATCTCTCGAAGGGGGAGTAGACCTCACCTCGGGATGGTCCCGCTGTCAGGCTCTCACTATCTGGCAGGGCAGGCGTACCTCTCATGGAAGACCAAGTATTTTTTGCTCCGAGATGGTTCCGCTGACCAGGATCCCACTAGCTGGCAGGGCAGGCGTACCTCTCGTGGAAGCCCAAGTACTTTTTGCTTCGAGATGGTTCCGCTATCAGGCTTTCAGTAGCTGGTAGGGCAGGTTGATCTCTGTTACAGGATGGAGACCGGGCGATCTGTTGCTATTCGAAGACCGTGCGGCCTGGCAGTTTCTCCTAGCCGGTCTGTGTGCCGGGATGTTGCTGTTTGGTGTCCCAGCGGTCAGGCGGCTTGTCTCAGATGACTTGGAGACCGGGTGGTCTAGCGGTCTCCTGTGGCGGCTTGCTCTCTGTGTTGCTTGTTCTCTCCTCCTTTTGGTGGTTGGGCCGTTAGCGGGTTTGTCTAACTGTACGGCTTGTCTGGTTTGTCTTTTTGTAAAACCGCATATACTTGTAAATTTTTAGTCTCACATTGCTTAATTGTAATCTCTCTCATCTCCTCCATTCTATAAAAGGGAGGCTATACCATTGTAATTGATACCTTTTTGGATAATAAAGTTTACATTACTCCAATTTTTCGGCCTGTTATTTTCTGTTCGCATATGGTATCAGAGAACTCGGTCCTTTCCTCCTGATTGTGTGCGCTCTCTGATCTCGCGGCTTATTCCTTCTTTCCGCGACCTATTTTCGCGGCTTGATTCCTCTTCTGCCCGTTGCACTGTTCGCGCGACTTGTTCCTTCATGCAACCAGTTCTCGCGGCTTGTTTCTACTTTCCGCGACCTGTCTTCGCGGCTTGTTTCCTTGCTTCCCTTCCCTAGCTGCTCCTCTTCTTTATTGCTGCGACCTCCCTCCTCATCATCCTCCTCTAAACTATGATGTATGTCAACTTGGCAAACATCACCGCTCATCCTTCCCACCAACGCAAAGTCGGGGCTCTTCCCATCCGTTCGACCTCGTTCACTCTGACATATGGGGTCCTGCTCCTACCCTCACCATCGGTCGGGGTAGTTCATATTTTGTCACATTTATTAATGATTTCTCTATGTGTACGTGGGCGTATCTTCTCAAGGATCACTCTGAGCTGTTCTCTGTCTGGGCATCATTTTATTCTATGGTTAAGACTAGTTTGATACGTCTATTAAAATCCTTTGTTCTGACAATGCTAAGGAGTATCTTAGCCATGAATTCTCTTCTTTTTGTATGCACCATGGTGTTATTCATCAACCCAGCTGTGTCTACACCTCACAACAAAATGGGGTGGCAGAACGCAAAAACCGTCACCTCCTTGATGTTGCTCGCACTCTGCTAATTCAAATGCATGTTCCTCGCTCCTATTGGGGCTATGCTATCCTCCTCTCCTGCTATCTCATCAATCGCCTTCCCTCCACAGTTCTTCACGGTGCTACCCCATTCTCCATTCTTTATCCGAATAAGGATCCATTTCCTCTTACTCTGTGTATCTTTGGGTGCACCACCTTTGTGCACTCTCCTGCTGCCACCCGTGACAAACTCTCACCACGTGCCACTAAATATGTCTTTCTAGGGAACTCTACCACTCAGAAAGGCTATTGTTGCTTTGACCCTGTTACCCGCAAGCAATTTGTCTCTGCGGATGTCACCTTCTTTGAAAATACATCCTAATTCTCTCTCGCTTCCTCCTCTACACCTACTGATCCTACTTCTCATACCAACCCATCCATTCCCTCTGCTCCCACTGAGGTTCCTCCATCTCCACCATCTCCACCATCTCCACCATCTCCTCCGCTATCTCCTTCCTCTCCGCAGCCGTCTCTATATACTCTCGGGCCAGCTCTCTCCACCACGGATGCTCCAGATACTGAGGAACCCGCTGACCTGGATCTCCCGATTGCTCTTCGTAAAAGGGTTTGGGCATGTACCCAACACCCGCTTGCTGCAGTTGTTTCCTATGATCGTCTTACCCCTTCTCGCAGAGATTTTGCGCTGGCTATCTTCGCCACTGCCACCCCCCGTTCCTATAAGGAGGCCCTTACTATTCCTCATTGGAAAGTTGCCATGGATGAGGAGATTGCTACTCTCACTGACCGGGGAACCTGGACCCTTGTTCCTCCTCCTTTCGGCACAGATGTTGTTGGCTGTCGTTGTTGAAATTTGTGAAGTGGAAGTGGGTGACGGGACAGGCCGCGCGGCCTGTGGTGGACAGCTTTGGCGGACTGGGCGGACTGGGCGGACTGGGCGGACTGAGGGTTGCGGCCTGGTGGAAAGTCTGGTGGAAGCCGGCTGTGTTGAGCGGGTTGTTGCATGGAGTCCGCGGTTTGGTGCGGCCTGGTATCTGCGGATAGAGAGGCTTGCGGACTGGTGCTTTGCTCAGTGGCCGCGGGTGCAAGCTTGCGCTTTTGGCGGGTTGGTTCGAGTTCTCGGGAAGCCTTGCGGACTGGAGTGTCCGCGGTATTGGCTGTTGCGGACTGAGCTTAGAGCTTGGCTGAGGCCTTGTCAAGTTCTGGTATTACAGCAGTTGTCTTGCTGTGGAGACCGGTTGGCGAACTGGTGTTTGGAGTCCGGGAGGAAGCTGCTGCGGACAAGTGCGAGGAACTCGCGGACTGGTTACGGTCTGTGCTAGGGTGTTTGGCGGACGAGAACTTGTGTCCGCCATGCTCGCATTGTTCCTTGATGGTTTTGGGCTTGGTCACACCTTGTGCCAAGTTCATGGTGTCCGCTGTATCCGCCAAGTCCGCTGTGACCGGGCGGACTGTTGCTGTCTGCCTTTGGTCGTGGACTTGTGGCGGATTGAGGTGTGGGTCTTGCGGACTGCCTCGGGTTGGTGCGGACAGCCATTGAAGGGGGGGTGCTGTCCTGCAGTGGTTGGAGCTTTGCGGGCTGATGCCTTGTCCGCTTAGCTCAGGCGGACTGGAGAGGGTTCGTCAATGGTTGCCTAGCTCCTGGCGGTTTTTCCTTGGTAACCGGCTAAGTCTTCGCGGACTGAGCGGACGGTCGTTTGTATTCGCGCGGACTAGGGAGGTGTCGCTATCTCTTGGGCGGTGACCACACTCCTCACCTGGCCTATAAATAGGACCCCCTGGCATAACCTAAGTAACTAGAGTGAACAGTAAGTTGGGGGGTGCGAAGTGCTGCGGTCTGTGTTTGCCAGTCCGCGCGGATTGTTTCAGGCTGACGGTTTGCTGTGTGCAGATCGCGCGGATAACTTCAAGGAGCCAGGAGTTTGGTTGTGACTTCGGTCAAGTGCTTGGAAGTGTGCGGTCTCTGCGGACTCAGCAGGAGGTCGCTCTGCGGCTTGTCAGTTCTGTTTCAACTTTGCCAGCTTCAATAACCTGTCCGCCGGTTTCAGGCGGGTAGGGGAGTTCCTCAGTTCAGGTTCAGCAGGAGGCGAATAACGGTGTGTCCGCGCGGCCTCGCGGTCTCGGCGGACTCCGTGGTATTCGGCGGATTGCAGCATAGCTTGGGCGAGCTCAGCGGTCTCGGCGGTCTCGGCGACCTCGCGGTCTCGGCGGACTCCGGTGCTGTCCGCCCGGCTTGTTTTTGTGTTCTTTCTGTTTTCAGCTGTAATACTAGCGAAATCATGTCTCGCTATGTATGTCTCGGATTGTAAAGAAGTGAATGCATAAAAATACCTTCTTGTGCTTCCATTGTTTTGTTGGGTGCAACCTCTAGTCCTTGGGCTTTCCGCAGGTTCAGCGTGCGAACTGGGTAGTTCCGAAGATATTAATTTGGCGTTTGGGCTATCTTGCTGACCACGTTGAGAAAATTTAACATGGTATCAGAGGCAGGTTTCTGAGGTTACGGAGGTTCAGTTGCGTGAGCGGAGGTCAACCAGCATTGTTACTCATTGATTGAGTGGTGATCAACCTGGGTTGTTGCTCGGAGCTGCTGAAGGGTACCAACAGGTGGTTGCAATGGAAGGAAGCTTTGCAAGAGGTCTGGGCATTGAACTCTTAACGTCGACTAACTACAAGAAGTGGAAGTCGTGCATGAAGAGTTATCTTCTGGGCGAGGAGCTGTGGGAAGTTGTCGGTGGAGACGACAGACATGAAGTAACTGCTGCTTTCGGTACTGCTGAGCAGGTGAGGCTCTGGAGAAGAACAAATGCTAAGGCAGAGTTCGTTCTGAAGAGAGCTGTCTCTCCGGAACTGTTTGATCACATCATTGGATGTGAGTCGGCTGCTGATATTTGGACAACCATTGATGAGTTGTTCAATAGGAAGAATGTGGCGCGGCTTCAGTTCCTGGAGAATGAGTTGGCCAGGGCAACTCAGGAAGACCTTTCCATCTCCAAGTACTTCTTAAAGATGAAGAGCCTGTGTGCTGAGCTGTCGGCACTAGATCCTGATGAGCCTATCTCTGAGGCAAAGATGAAAAGGCACATTATCCGCGGCTTGCGGAAGGAGTATGTGGCCTTTGTTACATCTGTTCAAGGGTGGGCTACTCAGCCGTCATTGCTGGAGCTGGAGAATCTGCTTGCCTCGCAGGAGAGCTTAGCAAGGCAGATGGCTGGAGTGAATCTGAATCAGGAAGACAGCGAGGCTCTCTTCTCAGGCAAGAAGAAGGGATGGGAAGGGAAGAAGAAGAAGAAGGTGCAGGCCGCTGTTGAGAAGGAGACTTCATCTTCATATCCGCCGGAGAGGAGCAATGCTCCTAAGGACTGGAAGAAGAACTTGAAGTGCTACCGGTGTCATCAGCGAGCGCACTTCAAGCGGGACTGCAAGGTCAAACTGCAGCCTGGGCATGCTGCGGGAAAGGAGGAAGCTTGCTCGCGAAGTGAAGAAGCAGAATGGGGAGGAGCTTTCTTGACGGGCACTTGTGTCCGGGCCTTTTCTGCTGAGGACTTCAACAGCGAGTGGATCATCGACTCCGGGTGTGGTCATCACCTCACCGGAGACAAGTCGAAGTTCACCTCCATGCAGGCTTACTCAGGTAATGAAGCTATTATCACTGCTGATAATACTGTTTATGCAGTAGAGAAGGAGGGGGTCGTGTCTTTGGGTAGTGATCAGGGGCCACTCACGTTAAGGAGTGTGTATCACGTGCCGGGCATGAAGAAGAACCTCTTCTCGGTGACCAACGCGGTGGACGCTGGGTATCACGTTCTGTTTGGGCCAACAGACGTGAGGTTCCTTCACAACGTATCAGCGGTAAAGGCTGATGTTGCTCATATTGGGAGGAGGGTGAAGAACTTGTTTGTTCTTTCCACCAGTGCCTATGTTGATAGAATGAGGGCCAATGATAGTGCGGCTATCTGGCATGAGAGGCTGGGGCATGTTGGCATGGACAAGCTGAAGGCAATGGCATGTAGAAGTTTGGTGAGGGGGTTGCCGAAGTTGTCTTCCTTTGGTGATGGGCATGTTTGTGCGGGCTGTCAATATGGAAAGGCACATAGCCTTCTGTTTGATAAATCTCAAACAAGGAGCAAGAAACCATTGGAGTGCATTCATGACGACCTGATGGGACCGACTGTTACTGCCAGCCTTGGTGGAAGCAAATACATGCTTGTCTTGGTTGATGACTACTCAAGGTATACTTGGGTGTACTTCTTAAAAGAGAAGTCGGAAGCTTTCCGTTTGTTCGTGGTGTTCAAGGAGTTGGTAGAAGGCCGGATTGGCTTGCGGGTTAAGAAGTTTAGAACTGATAACGGGGGAGTTTGTCTCTTCCGAGTTTTCTAACTTCTGCAGGAAGCACGGGATCCAACGAGAGCTTACTTGTGCTCACACTCCACAACAAAATGGGGTAGCAGAGCGGAAGATCCATCATCTGACGGAGACCTGCAAATGCTGGCTTCATGCGAAAGATATCCCAAGGTCCTTTTGGGCGGAGGGAATGTCTTGTGCTGCCTATGTAATCAATCGGATGCCACTCAGCCCTATCAACATGAAGACTCCTGTTGAGCTGTTGCTGAAGGAGAAGCCGAGTGTGGGACACCTTAGGGTGTTCGGCTCAACTTGCTATGTGCATGTCCCGGATGCTTCACGGACAAAGCTGGATGCGAAGGCAAGGAAACTTGTCTTTGTTGGCTACGATGAACGAAAGAAGGGATGGAAATGCATGGTCCCTGTGACGAAGAAGTTCGTGGTGTCAAGAGACGTTGTCTTTGACGAGCTGACGTCATATGGAGGTGGCTCGGTGGAGCTTACCGGCAGTAGCAAGGTTGAGGAAGCACCGGTGGAGGCTGCTGAAGGCTTGGAAGAGGAGCTTGTTGTTTCACCAGCAGCTCCTGTTGCTTCGAACTCCGAGGCTGAGCCTTCTGGCTCAGGAAGCAGGGGGAGCACTGCTCAATGCTTGTCCCAGGTAGGAGTGGAGCCTGAAGAAGCAACGGAAGCCGTGAGCAAGGAGCCATGTCTTCGGAGATCGAAGAGGGTGGTTAAGCCACCGGCTCGATACTGTGATGGGAATGCAGTGAGCTTTGTCTCCTGCTTCTTTGCAGGTCCTCTGGATGAGCGAGAGCCTGCAAACTTCAACGAGGCCACTGGAGTGAAGGAGTGGGAAGGTGCCATGAAGGAAGATATTGATGCTCTGAAGAAGAATGAAACCTGGGATCTTGTGCCCAAGGTTGATGGCATTACTCCGGTTACTTGCAAGTGGGTGTATAAGTTGAAGAAGAAGGCTGATGGGAGCATTGATCGGTTCAAGGTTCGCCTGGTCGCTAGAGGATTCTCACAGCAGTATGGAGAAGACTATGAGGAGACATTTAGTCCAGTTGCGAAGATGACGTCTGTAAGAGTGGTGATCGCCTTGGCTGCTAGCAAGGGATGGAGGTTGTGGCAACTCGATGTGAAGAATGCCTTTCTTTACGGAGAGATTGACAAGGACATCTTCATGGATCAGCCGCTTGGTTTCGTCTCTGAGAAGCATCCGGACTATGTCTGCAAACTCAGGAAGGCTCTCTACGGGTTGAAGCAAGCTCCTAGAGCGTGGTATGGGAAGATTGCAGAGTACCTGCAATTCTGTGGATACTTTGCTTCCAACTCGGATTCAAGCTTGTTCGTCAAGAAGAAGGGAGAGCTTCGAGTCTTGGTCCTACTATATGTGGATGACATGATCATCACAGGGAATTCGGAGGAGGAAGTAGCAAGGCTCAGGGCTGAGCTTGCTATACGCTTCGAGATGAAAGACCTGGGAGAGTTGCATCACTTTCTTGGTCTGGAAGTGGAGAGGAAGGAGTGCGGGATTCTCATTAGCCAGAAAGGGTATGCTGATTGTATTGTGAAGCGGTTTGGCATGGGCGAAGGGAAGAAGTGCTCTACTCCGCTGGAATCTGGGCTGAAGCTTCGACGAGATGAGGGAAGGGTTCTTCATGATCCCTTGGTGTTCAGGGCTCTTGTTGGGAGCTTGATTTACCTGACGATTACAAGGCTGGATATAGCTTATGCTGTTGGCCGAGTAAGTCGGTATATGGCTGAACCAAGGCAATCTCATCTAGTGGCGGCAAAGGGGATTCTGAAGTATGTCAAGGTGACTTCTGAGATGGGACTCCTCTATGGAAGGGACGCGGAGTTTGCATTGCTCGGGTACACGGATGCTGACTATGGCGGTGATTCGGATGATCGAAGGTCTACTTCAAGTTATGTGTTCACTTGCGGTTCAGCTAGCATCTCGTGGTGTAGCAAGAAGCAGGACTCGGTGTCAGTTTCAACCACGGAGGCGGAGTATAAGGCTTCGGCCTTGGCTGCTCGGGAAGCCGTTTGGTTGAGGAGACTTATAGAGGATGTCCATGAAGAAGTGCAAGGGCCTACTTTACTCCGGGGTGACAATGAGAGTGCTCTCAAACTGGTAAACAATCCAGTGTGTCACGCCAGGACCAAGCATATAGAGATTGATCACCATTTCATCAGGGAGAAGGTGTTGGAAGGATCTCTACTGGTCGGGCATGTTCGGAGTGAAGATAATCTTGCTGACATCTTCACGAAGCCGCTGTCGAAGGGGCCCTTTGAACGCTTGCGCAGCTTGCTGGGCTTGGTCACCACTTCTCACTTCAAGGGGGAGTGTTGAAATTTGTGAAGTGGAAGTGGGTGACGGGACAGGCCGCGCGGCCTGTGGCGGACAGCTTTGGCGGACTGGGCGGACTGGGCGGACTGAGGGTTGCGGCCTGGTGGAAAGTCTGGTGGAAGCCGGCTGTGTTGAGCGGGTTGTTGCATGGAGTCCGCGGTTTGGTGCGGCCTGGTATCTGCGGATAGAGAGGCTTGCGGACTGGTGCTTTGCTCAGTGGCCGCGGGTGCAAGCTTGCGCTTTTGGCGGGTTGGTTCGAGTTCGCGGGAAGCCTTGCGGACTGGAGTGTCCGCGGTATTGGCTGTTGCGGACTGAGCTTAGAGCTTGGCTGAGGCCTTGTCAAGTTCTGGTATTACAGCAGTTGTCTTGCTGTGGAGACCGGTTGGCGAACTGGTGTTTGGAGTCCGGGAGGAAGCTGCTGCGGACAAGTGCGAGGAACTCGCGGACTGGTTGCGGTCTGTGCTAGGGTGTTTGGCGGACGAGAACTTGTGTCCACCATGCTCGCATTGTTCCTTGATGGTTTTGGGCTTGGTCACACCTTGTGCCAAGTTCATGGTGTCCGCTGTATCCGCCAAGTCCGCTGTGACCGGGCGGACTGTTGCTGTCTGCCTTTGGTCGTGGACTTGTGGCGGATTGAGGTGTGGGTCTTGCGGACTGCCTCGGGTTGGTGCAGACAGCCATTGAAGGGGGGGTGCTGTCCTGCAGTGGTTGGAGCTTTGCGGGCCAATGCCTTGTCCGCTTAGCTCAAGCGGACTGGAGAGGGTTCGTCAATGGTTGCCTAGCTCCTGGCGGTTTTTCCTTGGTAACCGGCTAAGTCTTCGCGGACTGAGCGGACGGTCGTTTGTATTCGCGCGGACTAGGGAGGTGTCGCTATCTCTTGGGCGGTGACCACACTCCTCACCTGGCCTATAAATAGGACCCCCTGGCACAACCTAAGTAACTAGAGTGAACAGTAAGTTGGGGGGTGCGAAGTGCTGCGGTCTGTGTTTGCCAGTCCGCGCGGATTGTTTCAGGCTTACGGTTTGCTGTGTGCAGGTCGCGCGGATAACTTCAAGGAGCCAGGAGTTTGGCTGTGACTTCGGTCAAGTGCTTGGAAGTGTGTGGTCTCTGCGGACTCAGCAGGAGGTCGCTCTGCAGCTTGTCAGTTCTGTTTCAACTTTGCCAGCTTCAATAACCTGTCCGCCGGTTTCAGGCGGGTAGGGGAGTTCCTCAGTTCAGGTTCAACAGGAGGCGAATAACGGTGTGTCCGCGCGGCCTCGCGGTCTCGGCGGACTCCGTGGTATTCGGCGGATTGCAGCATAGCTTGGGCGAGCTCAGCGGTCTCGGCGGTCTCGGCGACCTCGCGGTCTCGGCGGACTCCGGTGCTGTCCGCCCGGCTTGTTTTTGTGTTCTTTCTGTTTTCAGCTGTAATACTAGCGAAATCATGTCTCGCTATGTATGCCTCGGATTGTAAAGAAGTGAATGCATAAAAAGACCTTCTTGTGCTTCCATTATTTTGTTGGGTGCAACCTCTAGTCCTTGGGCTTTCCGCAGGTTCAGCATGCGAACTGGGTAGTTCCGAAGATATTAATTTGGCGTTTGGGCTATCTTGCTGACCACGTTGAGAAAATTTAACAGTCGTTGGGTCTTTGTGGTGAAGTTCCTCCCAGATGGTCGTGTGGATCGATACAAGGCTCGCATGGTTGCCAAGGCTTTTACCCAAACTTATGGCATTGATTATATTGACACTTTCTCTCCAGTGGCTCGTCTCAGCACTATTAGGGTTCTTCTCTCTGTGGCTGTCAATAGGGATTGTCCCATTTCACAGCTGTATGTTAAGAATGCTTTCCTCTATGGTGATCTGCAGGAAGATGTTTACATGGAGCAACCTCTTGGGTATGTTGCTCAGGGGGAGACACGAGTATGCCGGCTAAAGAAGTCTATTTATGGCCTCAAACAGAGTCATCGTGCCTGGTTTGACAAGTTCAGTGACATTGTTGCAGCCATTGGTTTTACAAGAAGCTCAGCAGATCACTCCTTATTTGTTTGGAAAACCGCCTCTGGTCTGGTTGTTCTTGCAATTTATGTTGATGACATTCTTCTTACTGACGATGACAAGGATGGGGTATTGTTGACAAAGAAAAACCTTTGTCAACACCTGGTCACAAAGGATATGGGCTCCCCGAAATACTTTCTGGGGATTGAAATATCAAGGAAGCCCAACTCCAGGTCCTTTCCTAACAAAAGTATGCTCTTGATCTTTTAAAGGAGGCAGGATTGACTGATGCTAAACCTGCACGTTATCCTATGGCTGCTGGAGATGACAAAACTTGGACAGATGACTCGCCTCTTCTACCCGATCCTACGAGGTACCGACGTCTGGTGGGCAAGCTCATATATCTCACGGTAACCAGACCCGACATCTCTTATGATGTTGGCAAGGTGAGTCAGTTCATGCAAGCTCCTAGGGAGTGTCATCTACAATCTGCCCTGAGTATATTAGAGTATATTAAAGCAGCACCAGGGAAAGGACTCCTCTTTCAGAAGAATGGTCACCTAAAGGTTGAAGCGTACTCTGATTCAAGTTATGCTGATGACAAAGGGGACCGCAAATCGACATCAGATTTTTGCACGTTTGTTGGAGGCAATCTTGTGGTTGGAAGAACAAGAAACAGTCTGTGGTTTCCAGGTCTAGTGCAGAGGCAGAATATCGCAGCATGGCGTCGACTACATGTGAGTTGAAATGGTTGCGGGCTCTCATGCTTGACTTAGGAGAGGTTTATAACTATCCTCTTCCTATGTTCTGTGACAACAAGGCCGCGATATACATTTTCAAAAATCCGGTCTTTCATGAGAGAACAAAACAAATAGAAGTCGACTGTCATTTTATTCGGGAAGAGATATTGAAGAAACAGATTTGCACTCCATTCGTCACTTCTGACAATGAGTTGGCAGACGTCTTCACCAAGCCGGTGTCCGCTTCCCTTTTCAACATCTGCGACAAGCTGGGCATGATTGATATCTATGCTCCAGCTTGAGGGGGAGTGTTACAGGATGGAGACCGGGAGGTTTGTTGCTATTCGGAGACCGGGCGGTCTGTTGCTATTCGGAGACCAGGCGGCCTGGCGGTTTCTCCTAGTCGGCATGTGTGCCGGGTTATTACTATTTGGTGTCCCAACGGTCAGTCGGCTTGTCTCAGACGACTTGGAGACCGGGCGGTCTAGCGGTCTCCTATGGTAGCTTGCTCTCTGTGCTGCTTGTTCTCTCCTCCTGTTGGTGGTCGGGCGGTTAGCCGGTTTGTCTAACCGCACGGCTTGTCCAGTTTGTCTTTTTGTAAAGCCGCATATACTTGTAAATTTTTAGTCTCACATTGCTTAATTGTAATCTCTCTCATCTCCTTCATTCTATAAAAGGGAGGCTATACCATTGTAATTGATACTTTTTTTGGATAATAAAGTTTACATTACTCCAATTTTTCAGCCTGTTATTTTCTGTTCACACAATCTCTCAGAGGGGGAGTAGACCGCACCTCGGGATGGTCCCGCTGTCAGGCTCTCACTAGCTGGCAGGGCAGGTTGATCTCTTGGAGGGGGAGTAGACCTCACCTCGAGATGGTCCCACTGTCAGAATCTCACGAGCTGGCAGGGCAGGCGTACCTCTCATGAAAGCCCAAGTACTTTTTGCTCCGAGATGGTTCCGCTGACCAGGCTCCCACTAGTTGGCAGGGCAGGCGTACCTCTCGTGGAAGCCCAAGTACTTTTTGCTCCGAGATGGTTCCGCCGCCAGACTCTCACTAGCTGGAAGGGCAGGTTGATCTCTCGGAGGGGGAGTAGGTCTCACCTCGGGATGATTCCACTACCAGGCTCTCACTAGCTGGCAGGGCAGGTTGATCTCTCAGAGGGGGAGTAGGTCTCACCTCGAGATAAATTCCACTGCCATGCTCTCACTAGCTGGCAGGGCAGGTTGATCTCTCGGAGGGGGAGTAGACCTCACCTCGGGATGGTTTGGCTGTCAGGCTCTCACTAGCTGGCAGGGCAGGCGTACCTCTCGTGGAAGCCAAGTACTTTTTGCTCCGAGATGGTTTCACTGCTAGGCTCTCACTAGCTGGCAGGGTAGGTTGATCTCTCAGAGGGGGAGTAGGTCTCACCTCGAGATATATTCTGCTGCCAGGCTCTCACTAGATGGCAGGGCAGGTTGATCTCTCATAGGGGGAGTATACCTCACCTTGGGATGATTCCGCTGTCAGGCTCTCACTAGCTGGCAGGGCAGGTTGATCTCTCGGAGGGGGAGTAGGTCTCACCTCGGGATGATTCCGCTGCCAGGCTCTCACTAGCTGGCAGGGCGAGTTGATCTCTCAAAGGGGGAGTAGGTCTCACCTCGAAATAGATTCTGTTGTCAGGCTCTCACTAGCTGGCAGGGCAGGTTGATGTCTCAGACGGGGAGTAGACCTCACCTCGGGATGGTCCTGCTGTCAGGCTCTCACTAGCTGGCAGGGCAGGCGTACCTCTCGTGGAAGCCCACGTACTTTTTTTCCGAGATGGTTCCGCTGACCAGGCTCACACTAGCTGGCAGGGCAGGCGTAACTCTCGCGGAAGCCCAAGTACTTTTTGCTCTGAGATGGTTCTGCTGACAGGCTCTCACTAACTGGCAGGGCAGGTTGATCACTCATAGGGGGAGTAGACCTCACCTCAGGATGGTCCCGCTGTCAGGCTCTCACTAGCTGGCAGGGCAGGAATACATCTCGTGGAAGCCCAAGTATTTTTTGCTCCGAGATGGTTCCACTGACTAGGATCCCACTAGCTGGCAGGGCAGGCGTACCTCTCGTGGAAACCCAAGTACTTTTTGCTCCGAGATGGTTCTGCTGACCAGGCTCCCACTAGCTGGCATGGCAGGCGTACCTCTCATGGAAGCCGAAGTACTTTTTACTCCGAGATGGTTCTTCTGCCAGGCTCTCACTAACTGGTAGGGCAGGTTGATCTCTCAGAGGGGGAGTAGACCTCACCTCAGGATGGTCCCGCTGTCAGGCTCTCACTAGCTGGCAGGGCAGGCGTACATCTCGTGGAAGCCCAAGTATTTTTTGCTCCGAGATGGTTCCGCTGACCAGGCTCCCACTAGCTGGCAGGGCAGGCGTACCTCTCGTGGAAGCCCAAGTACTTTTGCTCCGAGATGGTTCCACTGACCAGGCTCCCACTAGATGGCAGGGCAGGTTGACCTCTAGTGGAGGTCAAGTACTTTTTGCTCAAAGCAAGCCCCACCCCCCCCCCCCCCCCCACCCACCCACCCCCCACCCGAGAGTATCTCCTCGTCCAGGCTCCCACTAGTTGGATGGGCCGAATGTGCCTCGGGGAGAGCAAGTACCACCTCTGAGAGGATCTCCCCACCCCGAGCGCGGCTCGGCACCAGGTAGACTGCTACACAGGCCCTCAATAGCTGGTAGGTCTGAAGGCTCGCATGTGGGAAGAGGTCTGGTTCTTGGTTCTTGGTTCTACAATATCTCGAGCGCGGCACGGCCCTAGGTTGTCCCGCTCTCATTAGCTGGCAGGTCCGAAGGCTCGCCTGTGGGGGAGAGGTCTGCTTCTTGGTCCTTGGTTCTACACTACCCCGAGCGCGGCTCAGCCCCAGGGAGACCCGCTACACATGCTCTCATTAGCTGGCAGGTCCGAAGGCTCGCCTGTGGGGGAGAGGTCTGGTTCTTGGTCCTTGGTTCTGCACTACCCCGAGCGCGGCTCGGCCCCAGGTAGACCCGCTGCGCAGGCTCTCATTAGCTGGCAGGTCCGAAGGCTCGCCTGTGGGGGACATGTCTGGTTCTTTGTCCTTGGTTCTGCACTACCCCGAGCGTGTCTCGACCCCAGGTAGACCAATCGCAGGCTCCCATTAGCTGGCTTGACAGGTTGACCCCTCGAGGAGGCCGAGTGTTTTTTACCCCGAGGCCGTCTCGTCACCCAGGCTCCCATTAGCTGGCTTGACAGGTTGACCCCTCAGGGAGGCCAAATGTTTTTTACCCCGAGGCCATCTCGTCACCCAGACTCCCATTAGCTGGCTTGACAGGTCAACCCCGCGGGGAGGCCGAGTGTTTTTTACCCTGAGGCCGTCTCGTCACCCAGGATCTCATTAGCTGGCTTGACAGGTTGACCCCTCGGGGAGGCCGAGTGTTTTTTATCCCGAGGTCGTCTCGTCACCCAGGCTCTCATTAGCTGGCTTGATAGGTTGACCCCTCGGGGAGGCCAAGTATTTTTTACCCCTAGGTCGTCTCGTCACCCAGGCTCCCATTAGCTGGCTTGACAGGTTGACCCCTCGGGGAGGCCAAGTGTTTTTTACCCCGAGGCCGTCTCGTCACCCAGGCTCCCATTAGCTGGCTTGACAAGTTGACCCCTCGGGGAGGCCAAGTGTTTTTTACCCCTAGGCCGTCTCGTCACCCAGGCTTTCATTAGCTGGCTTGACAGGTTGACCCCTTGGGGAGGCCAAGTGTTTTTACCCCGAGGCCGTCTCGTCAACCAGGCTCCCATTAGCTTGCTTGACAGGTTGACCCCTCTGGGAGGCCAAGTGTTTTTTACCCCGTGGCAGTCTCGTCACCCAGGCTCACATTAGCTGGCATGACAGGTTGGCTCCCCTGGGAGGGGCCAAGTATTTTCGGCTCTAGAAGGAGACTCCGTGAATACATGGGGTTGGACATTTCTTATTGAGCTTGTGCCAACCTCAAAAAGAGCGGGGATTGTGTACAACCCCGTATTCGCAGAGTGGGGCCCCAAACAAAGCGCAAGACTTGGTGCCCGTTTTTAAGCTTTATGCAAGTTTTGTACTCATAAAAGCCAATCTTGGGCGGACCTGCATAATTTACTAGTAGGGGAGAAAATATGTCTCCCCCGGCCCCTTTGAAGACTCGCCCTGGCCCAGTCCGCAAGCAGGTCACTCCAGCCCGCAGGCCACCCCAGCCTGCAAGGAGGCCGAAGCAGACCGCCGCCTCGCACAGGCCCAGTCTCGCCAGGTCCCAGCAGGCTGCCGTTTCGCCAGGCTCAGCTCGCCAGACCGCCGCCTCACCCAGGCCGCCGTCCCAGCCCAGCAGGCCGTTGTCTTGCCAGGTTCAGCTCGCTAGACCGCCGCCTCGCCAGGCCGCAGCTCGCCAAGTAGGTCATCTCGCCAGACCGCAGCTCGCCAAGTACGCCGTCTAGCCCGACCGCCGTCTCGCCAGGTCGCCGTCTCGCCAAGGCTCAGCTCACCAGACCTCCGCCTCGCAAGGCCGCAGCTCGCCAGGCCGCAGCTCGCCAAACAGGTCGCAGCTCGCCCGGCTTCAGCACGCCTAGTGGTTGAGCAGGCCGCCAGGTCTCCACTCACAGGCCACCTGTCCGCCCAGGCCGCCCCCCGCTTTCCGTCTAACCGCCAGTCCGCCCGGTTTGAAAGACTACCCCTGGTGGACTGCAATTAGCCGCTTAGAACAACAGGATTTGGCTGTTGGCAGACCATTCCGGGGGCATTTCGGTAATTTTTAGAGAATTGGAGGTTGGTTATTTGCAGACCATCCCCAGAAAACTATAAATAGGCCCTTAGGGGTGCCTTGGAGAGCATCACTTCTTCACTCTCTCTTCATCCTCCAAGGCATCCTAGCTCAGCATTGGCTAGGGAGGAGGAGATCTCAAAGGTCTTCCGGATGTGAGGTGGGACCTCCACGCTAGAGTGGAGGGTCTATTCCCAGTTTCCTGAGCCTTTGGTCCGTGACATCCCCCCGAGTGCAGTAAGTGTGAGGTCACCCCTCTTTTGGGACCCCAAACTCCATAGAGATCATTTTTGGCTTCAACAGGGTGGGTGTGTACTCGTCCCCAGGATATGGATCCGGGGAGGAGATTTATTTCTACTTAGCACTATGACTAACAGTGATTTAAATAACCATTCATAGGAGATGGATCGCCGTAGCAACCAGCTGCTGCAAGACGTTACGCCAGCTGATAGGACTACCCGAGCAGAAACACCCTTGTAGTCTCCAGAGTTTCGAGACGTGAGTACTAGCAAGCAGAGTTAAGAGAAAGAGGAGTTGCTAGTTGTAGTGCTATTATAGCCTACGAGCTTCATGTATAAACAGTGGCTACGGCATTTTGTGTTTTCTGTTAAATATATAATGTTATATATATTTGTTGTGGCTTCCTGTTAATGCTTCCGCTAAACTCTGTGATGTGATGTGAATGTTGTGATTCAAGCCGAGCAAGGCGGCCAGCTAGTGCTCAGATAGGGTGGGTCATTACCCCTAAGGAGCATCGGGTGGACGTCTTGGGCAAGTAAGATCCCCTCCGGCCCGACCCGGGGCAAAGGTTGGGGGGGTCTTACATGTTGAGCCTGTACCAGCAACTAACGAGGATTATCCTCCCCAGGATTACTCGCAGTACTGGTCAGGAACACATGATTTTGATCCAAACTTTGCTGCTGCTGCAGCTATCTTTCCAGAAGCTCAGAGGGTTGAAGACGTTGCTCCCCTAGTTCACAAGAGAAAAAGATATGGGGAAGGCACGTGAGAAGTCAGGCCAGAATATGTTAGACCAGAGCCAGCCAGGGAGCAAACCTATAGAGAATTGGAAGAGGTATGGCGCCCAATATCCAAAGGAATCATATTGGATACCTTTTCCTTGGTCGAGTTGGGAGTAGAAAAGCATCAGTTCCACTACAGTCAAGATGAATGAGACAAATACAAGTTGGCTTGCACGAGGAGGAGGATATTTTTCAGGAAACAACGTGAGGCTAATCCTACATCTGATCCTATGGCTCCTGCCCCTCCTAAATACTATCTAAAGCCCAGAGAATACTTTGAGAGGCAGCGAGTAAAGCTGCATAATAGGAAGAACTGACAGTCATATTTTCTTGTGTGTCAAGTGTTGTGGGCTGCCCTCCCTAAACTATATATATATATAATTTCTATAATTGACTTGGAATGTGTGCTTTTGTTTCAGTAATTTAATTTCTTTTCAAGTCTTAATTCTGTTATCTGGTATGTGCAATTCACCTCAGCTTGTAGGATTTTGGCTTCTTCAAATAGGTGTAGATTGTTGGGTATTGCATGCACAATAAACCTGATTTGAAGGAGGGACCAGTCAAGCTAAGACGAATTGAGATTGTATCTGATGCTGATATTTTAGTTTTGTACTTGCAGGTTTACTTTGCTAAGTACACACCAATATCAGGTTACAGTGGGTCAGTAAACACAAGACTATACAATGTAATCCTTAATTGTATATGTCAATGTGTTGACTCACGTGTAATCTCTTTATTGTGGTGTACTTCTATCTCAAGTACAGTAGAAGGACCAAGGAAGGCCAAAGACATGGACTCAGAAAAATTGGAATTTTAATTAAGTAAAATTCGGCGAGTATGGTGAGGCATACACGTCTAATTCGTCGAGTATCATCTTGATACTCGCCGAATTTGTCATGTATACTTCCTGATACCCTTCGAATTCGTAGAAAATACTTAGGGAAAATTCGCTGAAAATAGAAAAATCCGCTAAGGAATATCCGTCGAGTATCACTGGGCATACTCGTCGAATTCGTCGAGTATACCATGTGATACTCGCAGAATTCGTCGAGTATCCCAGCCGATACTCGCCGAATTCTTCGTGTCAAATTTTGACTCCTTCTGGATTTTCTTCTAAGTCCAATTCGACGTATATCACATATACATTCGGCGAGTATCATAATCGATATTCGACGAATTCCGCCGAATTTGACTTGGGCCGTTTTCTGAAAATTTTCTCTGGTTCGGATTTCGGTCGGCCATGTGCAGTAACTTCTAGGTTACGTTTTTTGGAATTCTTTTATAGCCGTTATTTCAATCTCTCTATATATATGTTAGGTTGATTTTTGAAATGACTAATCTTGCCCTAATTACTTTTCGATTTCAAAAGATTCCCGAAAGCAGAAACCGTCGGTCGATTCTTGCGTTTCACGATTTCTTTCATTCAACCAGCGACTACGTGCACGATCGTTCATGTTCAACTTACGTGACTGGATCGCTTCCTCTCTCAAGATCTATTCTACTCCAGTCCAAGCTGTTCAAAGATCGAAGGCTCAAGATTCAAGTTCCACAAGGATTTCAAGTTTCCGAGGTCTACAAGTTTCAAGATCTATGTTGGGTACATTGGTCAAATGTACCTGATTTGAAGAAGCCTCACCCATCTCAATGATATACATCATAATGTATTTGATGTATGTTTGAGTTACTTGTGCAGGTTAAGAAAACACTGGACTGAAGCTAAAACTTTCTAAGTCCATGTGTCGACACCCAGAGGGAAAGTGTCGACACTTGAGATAGCTTGTGTCGACACCCAGACAAGCAGTGTCGACACTTGGAGTCATTGTGTCGACACCTGGGATGAAGAGTCGACACCAGACAGAAAGTGTCGACACTTGGAGCTGTGTCGACACTCAGTGAAGAAAAGTGCAGACAGAAAGTGTCGACACAAGGAGCTGTGTCGACACCAGTGAAGCAGTGTCTACACCAGAAAGTGTCGACACTTGGAGCTGTGTCGACACTCAGCAAAAGTCTGCAGAGTCTAAGTACAAGTGTCGACACTCAACACAATGTGTCGACACTATGCAGAAAAGTCAGCATTTGAAGTAAGTGTCGACACCCAGCACAATGTGTCGACACTTAACCAGAAGAGTCAACATATTAAGTAGTGTCGACACTCAACACAATGTGTCGACACACATCAGAGAAGTCAACATTTAAGTATGTGTCGACACTCAACACAATGTGTCGACACACCATCAGAGAAGTCAACATTTAAAGTATGTGTCGACACTCAACACAATGTGTCGACACACCATCAGAGAAGTCAACATTTAAAGTATGTGTCGACACTCAGAACAATGTGTCGACACACAGTTAAGACTCAACACTGGAAGAAAGTGTCGACACAAGGAGCTGTGTCGACACTTAGCAAAGAACAGAAATATCTACAAAAATATTCTAAGTACAAGTGTCGACACTAAGAGAATATGTCGACACTCAGCTGAAGAATCTATATTGAAGACTTGTGTCGACACCAAGAAGCAGTGTCGACACTTAACAGATTCAACACAAGAAGTTGTGTCGATACAAAGGAGATGTGTCGACACTTTGTAGAATACAGTTAAAGAATGAAGAACAAGTACTTGTGTCGACACTCAATTTCAGTGTCGACACATGCAGAAGAATCTGTGTCGAGACATACAAGGAATTGTGTCGACACCTTGTAGACTTGTGTCGACACTTACACAACATGTGTCGACACTTGGTCTATAAGTGTTGACACTTAAGAACAGAAAGTCTCGACACTATCTGACAGTTAGAGAATTTCAAGAAGTGACTGGTTGATATGACAGCTGCCGATCCAGCCGGTCTACAGCAACTGTCAGGGAAGTCAGAAGTCTGTTATGAACCGGACCAGCCGGTTACCATGAAGAATGTCTATAAATAGGCACCCATAGTTTACAGAAACTATTGTTGTTGTTGAAGTTATTTGAAGTAATAGATCAGATTATTCAAGTAATCAGAAAAGTGGTACACAAAGTATCAACACAAGAAGATCTGGCAGTCCAACTGCAGATCTAAGAAGTTGGAGAGAGAGAGCTCCAATCAAGAATTCAGTCTTTGGAACTGGGCTGTGAAGAAGGATTCAGAAGCATCTGGATCTTAAGAAGCAGAGGTCAAGGAACAATTGCAGAAGATTCATACTTATTCAGTTCTACTCAAGAAGCTTTGAAGGAAGCTAAGTCAGTTTGGATCTATCTGAGTTCTTCCAAGAACTCAGCAAGAAACTCTCAACTCCTCTCTTATTTTCTGAGTTGTTGAGTTATTTGTTGCAATACTATTTTATCTTGTAGGATCTTTGGATCTGAGTGCATTGTAAGCCTAAATTTATAAAGGCTGAGGGTAGGGCTTGAGAGCCTGAGTGTAGGAGTTGAAGAACTCTGAGTGTAGGCCTTGATTGGCTGAGTGTAGGCCTGGGTGGCTGAGTGTAGGCCTTTGTGGCTGAGTGTAGGCTTTGGAGAAAGCTGAGGTGAGGTAAGGCTTTGGGCCTGAGGTGTAGGAACCTATTTGGGTTCTGAGACAGTGAAGAAGTTTGGCCGAATCTAGTACACTGCTAGATAGGCGAAGGGGGAAAGTGGATGTACCCAAAGATTGGGGAACCACTATAAATCACTGTGTGCTGTGTTGTGAATGTGATGTGTATGTTTGATTATTGTTGATTGCTGTAATAGACTACTTAGAAATCTGTGATATATCTGTTTGGCTGTCAACAAAGTTAGAAAAGGATTAGGTCACCTATTCACCCCCCCCCCCCTCTAGGTGTTTAGGTACCATATCTTTCAAGTGGTATCAGAGCCAGGTTCCTCAAAACAAGGACTAACAGTCTAAGGAGATCCTGTTTGGCAGAAACAGTCTAAGTCAGAAAACAGCTTCAAGAAAATCAAGAACCATGGGTTCCTTTGAAAATCATAAAGAATTGGGTTCCATGAAATTACCTATTTGCAGAAAGGAAATTTTGGGATCTGGAAAGAAAGGGTAAGGCTATTCATGGAGGCCTCAGACCCTAGAATCTACATCACAGTAAAGGAAGGGCCTTATGTGCCAATGAAGATCTCAGTATTGGATGCAAATCAGAGGACTCCAAAGGATTTCTCTGAGATGACCAAGGATGAAATTGTCCTAGCCACTATGGACAAGAGGGCACAAAACATAATAGTGAGTGTCATTGATGATGCAACTTTTCAGAACTTAATTCATTGTAAAACAGCAAAAGAAATGTGGGATACCCTCATTGTCTATATGGAAGGTTCTGAAGAAGTTAGGCAAGATAGGAAGTCCTTGCTTAATTAAGAGTATGAGAGCTTTTGGCAAGACAAGGGAGATAGCATCACTGAATACTACAAGAAGTTCTATAGAATAGTTAATGAACTCATGTCTTATGGAAGAAAGTTCAGCAACTATGAACTAAATGACAAATTCCTAAGGTCCCTAAACAAAGATTGGGACACCAAGATCTGTGCCATAAGAGAAATGGCAAAGTTGGGAGAAATTCCTCCTCCTGCACTATTTGGCAAGTTATTGTCATATGAGATGCAGCTGACAGTGAGGAAAGAGGAGGAGAAATCAACAAGGATTGAGCACAAGGAAAGGACTGTTGCCTTCAAGACAGAAGTTCCCAGAAAATGCAGAACTAAGTCATCAACTCTACCTCCAGAGGTAGTTGAATCTGAGTCAGAAGGGTCTGTCAGTACAAAGTCTACAAGCAGTGAAAGTGATGAAGACTTTGCTGCCTTCACTAGACACTTTCAGAAATTCCTGAAAAAGAAACAGTGGAGGTCCAGACCATCTACTTACAAGGAAAAGAAGTCTTGTATCAGGAGAAAAAGCCTTCAAAGAAGGACAGGAAAAAGACAAAGACAAGCAAGGCAACTGGATCAAAGATTGTGTGCTACTGCTGCAATAGACAGGGTCATGTCATTGCTGATTGTCCTGAGAAAAGAAAAGAATCCAGTGACAGGAAAAAGACTCTCTTCAAAGGGAAGAAAGAGAAGTCTTTTGTTGTCAAGAATGAGAAGACTCTTTCTGATATTTCTTCTTCAGATACTGAGACTGATGCTGAAGCCTACATAGGGCTATTTGCTGAAGAAGAAGAAGAGTTTATGCAGATTTTGGAATCAATTTATGAACAAGAAGACTGCCAGTGCCAAGGACTGATGGCATTGACTGAGAGTACCAAAATCCTGGAGCAGCCAGGACCTAGTCAGGTACAAAGTCCAACTCTAAGTTCAGTTTCTTGTTCCAGTTCAGAATCAGATTCATCTTCATCAAATGATGGAAGTGTTTCTGAGTCTGAGGATGATATTCATCAGCTCATAGATGAATATAAAGTGCTGTTACAGGCTTATAAGAAAAGCAAGTCCCTTGCCAAAAGTCAGGCAAAGGAGATTGCTGTTCTAAAAGCTGCTGCAACAGACTTTGAGAAGCAGTATGATCAAAAACTTAATGAGGTAGCCAGGCTGAAACACATTACAGTGATTCAGATGGGTACTATCACATTTAAGAATGATCAAATTAAGAAACTGGAGACAAATCTTCAGAAAGAAAGAGAACTGGTTGCAAAGTTTTCAAAGCCTAAATCAGTTCTACCTTTGATTGATGATTTTACTCATCACCAAGGCAAGGCTGGACTGGGTTTTGTTAAACCTGCTAGGACTGTTCAGGATCAGTCCAAGTCCAAGGACAAGACCCCAACATTCAATAAGTCAGCTGTAGTTAAGACAGCAAAGTCTGTACCTAAGCAAAGGTACAATAAGTTTGAATGTTGGTGTTGTGGCAAGGTTGGCCACTTTGCCTTGGATTGTTGGCACAATGCAAGTGCCAAAGGGAGTAGCAAGCTACCTGGTGGAAAGCCAGTAGGTAGTCTTGTTAAGTTGCAAACTAACAGTCACCAAGGACCCAGGAAACCATTGGGTTCTAAGGTTCATTAATTTGTTTTGCAGGTAAGTCCAAGTGGCCATACCCCAACATGGTACTTGGATAGTGGATGTTCCAGACATATGACTGGAACTAGGGGACTACTGAAGGACTACATTCCAATCAAAATGGTCCTAAAGTGACCTTTGGTGGTTCTGAAAAAGGAATCATCAAAGGGTTTGGTAACATTTCTTCAAACCTTGTTACCATTACTCAAGTGGCTTATGTTAAAGGGTTGAAACACAACCTTATAAGTATAAGTCAGTTAAGTGATGTAGGGTATGACATCTCATTTGTTAAAAATGGTTGTCATATCAAGAGGTCAAGTGATCAAGAGATCATTTTGACAGGATATAGAAAGAGGAATGTCTACTGTCTAGACATCATGATTGAGAACAATGGTTCTCCTATTTATCTTGTAGCTGATGAGACAGTCTCTCATTGTGTCAAGTGGCACAAGAGGCTAGCTCATCTTAACTACAAGACTATTAGCAAACTCTTTAGCAAAGAGTTAGTGAGGAATGGTCCTCAAGTTAAGTGTGTTAAAGATGGCATTTGCTCAGCTTGTCAAAAGGGCAAGCAGACCAAATCCACCTTTAAAAGCATTGAGAACAAAGATGCTGTGAGGTGCTTATACCTCTTGCATATGGATCTCTTTGGTCCAATGCCAGTTCACAGCTTAGGTAGGAAGGTCTATACCTTTGTAGTTGTTGATGACTACTCAAGGTTTTCCTGGGTGTTCTTCTTAAGGCAGAAATCTGAAACACCTAGTGTCTTCTACAGCTTTGTCAAGCAAATTCAGAATGAACTAAATAGTACTGTGGTCAAAATTAGAAGTGACCATGGTACTGAGTTTCAATCTGAAAGCATGACAAAACTATGTGAAGACTTTGGGATATTTCAAGAATTCTCTTCACCTAGAACACCTCAGCAAAATGGCATTGCTGAGAGGAAGAATAGAACCTTGATAGAGGCTGGTAGAACCCTACTTAGTGATACATCACTGTCAGAGTATTTCTGTGCTGAAGCAGTTAACATTGCTTGCCATGTTATAAATAGGGCTACCATCACTAAAAGGCTAAACAAGACCCCCTATGAAGTTGTGAAAGGCAGGAAACCAAATCTATCCTATTTTAGGATCTTTGGTTGTAAATGCTTCATACTTAACAATGGGAAGTCTTACTTAACAAAGTTTGCTGCCAAGTCCCAAGAGGGAATTTTTGTTGGGTACAGCAACAATAGTAAGGCTTATAGAGTATACAACTTGACTACTCAAGTTGTAGAGGAGACTGTACATGTAGTTTTTGATGAGACAGAACTTATTAACAATGAGTTGTCTAGCAATGTATGCAGCCCCACAGGTTTGACAAAGAAATTGGACAAGCTTACTATAGAGGAGATGCCTGCTGCAAGACAGCAAGTAGAAGGCAATAGCAGTTGTCCAGGGGGAGAACTACATGTACCAATAGCTGAAGAAATACAAGAAGTACAGCATGATGCAGATGTTGAAGAAGTTCAACCTGAAGTTAGGATGCCACCAGCCAACAGGCATCTAAGAGATCATCCAGTAGAGCTGATTATTGGAGATCCAAGACAAGGTGTTCAGACAAGGAGCAGAAATCAGAATGCTGCAGTATATTCTAGTTTTCTGTCTCAAATAGAACCTAAGAAATTTGAAGAAGCTATACAAGATCCACAGTGGACTGAAGCTATGCAAGAAGAACTTAATCAGTTCAAAAGGTGCAAGGTTTGGGAACTGGTTCCTAAACCTAAAGACCACAATGTTATAGGAACTAAGTGGATCTACAGAAATAAGTTAGATGAACAAGGGGTCATCATTAAGAATAAAGCAAGACTGGTTGCTAAAGGATATAGGCAAGAAGAAGGTATTGATTTTGATCAAACCTTTGCTCCAGTAGCCAGACTGGAAGCCATAAGGATGTTCTTGGCCTATGCAACCTATCAAGGATTCAAGGTATACCAAATGGATGTCAAGTCAGCATTCCTAAATGGTAATTTGAAAGAAGAAGTCTATGTGGAGCAGCCATCAGGTTTTGTTGATCCAACTTTACCTCATCATGTCTATAAACTTAGGAAAGCTTTATATGGGTTAAAGCAAGCTCCTAGAGCTTGGTATGAAACCCTATCTAGTTTTCTCATTGAGAACAAGTTCTCAAGGGGAAAATAGATAAGACTCTATTCCTTAGGGAATCTAGAGGCAAAGTAATACTTGTCCAAATATATGTAGATGACATTATAATTGGGTCTACTGAAAGTAGCCTTTGCAAAAAGTTTGTAAAGCTTATGCAAAGTCAATTTGAGATGAGTAGTATGGGAGAACTAAAGTTTTTCTTGGGTCTCCAAGTTAAATAGACTGAAAGTGGCTTGTCCATATGTCAGTCAAAGTTCACCCTAGAACTCATAAGGAAATATGGTATGGATTCATCCAGTACCATGAAGACTCCTATGGGGTCAAGTATGTCTCTTAGCAAGGATAATGCAGGGAAACCTGTAGATGAAACCTTGTATAGAGGGATAGTTGGCTCCCTACTATACTTGACTGATAGTAGACCAGACATCATGTATGCTACATGTGTTTGTGCAAGGTATCAAGCCTGCCCTAAAGAGTCTCACTTGACTGCAGTCAAAAGAATCTTGAGATATCTAAAGGGCACTCCCTATCTGGGCCTCTGGTACCCTAGGAATGGAGATTTTGATCTAACAGGTTATACAGATGCAGACTTTGCAGGATGCAAAGAGGATAGAAAGAGCACAACTGGAACCTGTCAATTCCTAGGTGGAAGAATAATTTCATGGAGCAGCAAAAAGCAGACTAGTGTGGCTATCTCCACAGCTGAGTCAGAATATGTAGCTGCAGGAAGTTGCTGTGCTCAACTTCTGTGGATTCAACATCAGCTAGAGGACTATGGATTTCAGGTAAGTAGAACTCCACTTTACTGTGATTCTACAAGTGCTATTTCAATAGCTAACAACCCTGTATCTCATAGTAGAACAAAACATATTGAGATTAAATATCACTTTCTTAGGGAGCATGTAGAAAGAAATGATATTGCACTTGAATATGTTAAAACTGATAATCAGATAGCTGACATGTTTACTAAGCCCTTAGAAGAAGCTAAGTTCAATAGATTCAAAATTGAACTAGGTATGATAAACTTAGACTAAGTTTACAGAATAGAAAATTGTCTAAGTAAAAAGGTGTCGACACATAGACAAGTCTATGTCGACACAGAATAAAAGTGTCGACACTTCAGGAAAAAGGTGTCGACACATCTAGGAAGTTGGTGTCGACACTTCAGAATGTTAGTGTCGACACATGTCAGGTAGGTGTCGACACATCCAATATGGTGTCGACACTTAAGTTTTACTCAGAATTTTTCTAAGTAAAGTCTCGACAATGTGTCGATTATGTGTGTCGACACATAACCAAGTGTCGACACATAATATCTGTTGACTAAACTTGTGTCGACACATATGTGTCGAGACATTATAAGTCAGTGTCGACACTTATTGCCAGTGTCGACACATGTTAAGCTAGATATCCCGCCTGTTCATCTTCAAAATTAGAAGGTATAAATAGGGTTCTGTCTTTGTTTGTCGACACGCTTTCAAAGTTTCGAGACCAAAACTCTTGTGTCGACATTTCTCTTTTCTCAAGACTAAATCTCCAAACCCTAATGGCTCCCAAGCTCGAGAGAACGTTAACGAAGGCTACGAACTTGTGCGCGGGGCATTCGCCGATGGCGATCAAGATATCAAGTCGGTGGTAACCCTAGTCAGCGATTCAGGACTAGAATACTTGGTTTCAGAACCAACCAAGATATGGAAGAAGGAAGAAGTGCTTGAATTCCTTACTGGAGCAGCTGTGGATGACTCTGGATACAGAATCAAATCCAGAGTGCATGGAACCAAGGTCAAGGTATCACCCAAAAGTCTGAGAAAGGTACTTCAGCTACCTAAGACTCAAGAAGAAGAAGAAGTTCTACATCCAAGACCAGGGAAGCTTTGGTCTGGTGTGGTCTTGATTCTAAGATGAAGATAGGTTCTGTCTTTAACAGAAAAGGCATGAACAGTCAAGGAAAATTTCTGTCAGAGATAGTGGGAAGGTCATTCTCAGTAAACTGGAGGGCATGACAGGGTGTCAGCCTCAATGTTCAATATCATGACAGAATCATCTTCACCCTAAAAACAGATTGGTCAATGGTTATCTATGAAAAGATCAAGGAAAGTCTGAAGAAGCCCAATCTGGGCAGAATACTTAGTCTCTACCTGGCTGGTACAATACCAGAGGTAATGAGCTCTGCTGCTGGTAGCAAAATCAATCACATGAGAAAGATGGATATGAGGATCTTCTCAAGGTGGGAAAGGGTGCTGTCAAAGGAAAACTGTCCACCCCTGAGAAGCAAGTTACTAAGAAAGATTCTCCTCCGGAAGAAGAGGAAAACTGCTGTGTGACACAAGAGTCCTCAGCAGTTCTGAGAGTGAAGAACAGGTGGTGTTTCACACCTGATGTCAGAAGGAGGAGACAGTAGACAAGAACCCTGCTGCTCAAGATATAGCTGAGATCCAGGGGGAGCTGCCTCACACTAGCCCCATCCATAGGATCCAAGCCAGGGGAGCTCCAGGTGTAGAAGAACCATCTACACTGGAGAGTGAGCAAGCCACATCCTCATTCAAGAGGTACTGTTGACCTTAAATACTTTCAATTTTTCTGTAGAGATTCTGATTTGTCTGATGTCCATCAGCAACTCAGCTGCCTAGCCAAGAACCAGATGTTGTTCTTCAAGACACATCAGTCAACTAGAAGTGATTCCTGATAAAGTAGTTGATGAACCAAGTACTTCTCCTGCACAGTCACCAGTGAATTCACAATGGAAGATCTGTTTCTGAATCTAGATCAAGAAGACTTTGACATGGATAAGGAAGCTACTGCTGAAGATAAGAGTGCTGCTGCTGAGGGGGAGCACATGGAAACTAGGAAGAGCCTATTAGGCTGGAAACTGAGAAAGCACCTGATGTGCAGACTGAAGGCCTGAAGCCCTAAGGACAGGGTTGATATGCCAGCACTTCTGCCTCTGAGGATGAGGAGAGTGCAAGGGCCAAGAAGAAGAAATTCTTTGTATTCAAAAGAAGAAGTCAGAGCTACAAGAAGGCTCTACAAACTGTTGCTCAACACTCCTTAGTCACACAAGCTTCATCACCAGATTACAGTGCCTTAATGGTAGCCATGCAAATCAAGCTGGATGAGCACAGGAGAGCCATAGAGAAGTATATTGATGAAGGCCAAAAGTCTTTACAATTTGATTTAGCTCAAGATATAAAATCAATAAGGTTTGAAATGAACTTTAATAAAAAGGAGATGACTGACTGCTTCCACAAGGGTGGGAATGCAGTAGTCTATTTGGCTACTCACCAGGAGAAGATCAAGACTCAAGTAGATGATATAGCATTGAAACAAGGCTATGTGCTGGAAAATCAATTAAGGATGAATGATAATTTGACTGCATCCCACAATGCTATAGTCACTGAATTAAAGAATAAGTCTGCTGAACCATCTACATCTGCTGCTGCTGCAAAGGCTGATTTTGATAAAATCTTTCAAGCTGAGCTTACTGCTGTCAAAACTGCCATACAAGATTCCCAGAAAGCAATCTCTGAACAACTTACAAGCTTAAACCTTACTTAAAGATGGAATCAGGTACTTGGATGGTCAAATCCGCTTTCAGAAGGATGATGTAAGAGATCATGTTGCTCAAGAAGTCATAAAGGGGGAGAGAGTGTTAGTCAAGGCAAGTTCTGAGCATGCAAAATGGATATCAAATTCAATCAGGGCTACACTTGGATATCCTCCCCTGTGTGATGACAATGAAGTTGCTGAATCTGGACTGAACCCTGCCTATTTTGGAGGTGAGCCACAAGAAGTAGCTCAAGTCATTTATCCACCTCCAGATTTTGAAATGATTCATGCAGAGGTGAGCACTATGTATAGCCCATCTGGGGCAAGGACAATGTCCATTTAGAAAAGGTTGTTCAACCTATAACAGCAGCTATGCAAGAGGCTTTGGACAAAGAAGAAGAGGCAAGGTTATCAAAGAAGAGGTTTAGGGAACAAGCTGAACTAAAACCAGATTTTGAACAATGGAGCCCTACCTCTAGAAACATAATTCTTACTGCCTGGAAAGCTGCAAAGGACAATGCTCATGAAAGAACAATGGTTCTCTGAAGCAGAATGGAGGAAGCATGAAATCAGGCAAGAAGCCATTGTTCAGCACAGAAGGAAGGCTAAGATGGGAAAGCTACCTCCTACTGCTGTGGAGCCTAGCAAATACTTCCCCAAGCCATACCATTATTTTGAGAGACAGAAAATCAAGGCTGAAGAACAAAAGAAGAAGGACTCAAAAGGCAAGAAGCCTGCTGATGCTGAGCCAACTGCTGCTGCTGCTGTCAAAGCTCAAGTTAAAGCTGGAAAGGGAATAGTTATCAAAGAACCTGATCAGAAATAGATTAGGAATTAAACTTGAAGCTTGTTGTAAACTTTTAAATGAAAAACATTTTTGTACAACATTGAAAATGTATAAGGAACTATGTTAGAACAATATATGATACATATAGTATGATTGTTCTGAAATGTGTCTGTTTCCTATTTGTTCTGGAATGTTGAATGTGTATATGTGTGAAGTTTTACATGTTCATGTTAACCCTGCTGATTATAATTTGCTTTTCATCATTTTGTAATTTTTAATTATGAATGGTGTATATCATTGACTAAGAGTTATGACTTCTCCAAATAGGGGGAGATTGTTGGGTACATTGGTCAAATGTACCTGATTTGAAGAAGCCTCACCCATCTCAATGATATACATCATAATGTATTTGATGTATGTTTGAGTTACTTGTGCAGGTTAAGAAAACACTGGACTGAAGCTAAAACTTTCTAAGTCCATGTGTCGACACCCAGAGGGAAAGTGTCGACACTTGAGATAGCTTGTGTCGACACCCAGACAAGCAGTGTCGACACTTGGAGTCATTGTGTCGACACCTGGGATGAAGAGTCGACACCAGACAGAAAGTGTCGACACTTGGAGCTGTGTCGACACTCAGTGAAGAAAAGTGCAGACAGAAAGTGTCGACACAAGGAGCTGTGTCGACACCCAGTGAAGCAGTGTCTACACCAGAAAGTGTCGACACTTGGAGCTGTGTCGACACTCAGCAAAAGTCTGCAGAGTCTAAGTACAAGTGTCGACACTCAACACAATGTGTCGACACTATGCAGAAAAGTCAGCATTTGAAGTAAGTGTCGACACCCAGCACAATGTGTCGACACTTAACCAGAAGAGTCAACATATTAAGTATGTGTCGACACTCAACACAATGTGTCGACACACCATCAGAGAAGTCAACATTTAAAGTATGTGTCGACACTCAACACAATGTGTCGACACACCCTCAGAGAAGTCAACATTTAAAGTATGTGTCGACACTCAACAGAATGTGTCGACACACCATCAGAGAAGTCAACATTTAAAGTATGTGTCGACACTCAGAACAATATGTCGACACACAGTTAAGACTCAACACTGGAAGAAAGTGTCGACACAAGGAGCTGTGTCGACACTTAGCAAAGAACAGAAATATCTACAAAAATATTCTAAGTACAAGTGTCGACACTAAGGGAATGTGTCGACACTCAGCTGAAGAATCTATATTGAAGACTTGTGTCGACACCAAGAAGCAGTGTCGACACTTGACAGATTCAACACAAGAAGTTGTGTCGACACAAAGGAGATGTGTCGACACTTTGTAGAATACAGTTAAAGAATGAAGAACAAGTACTTGTGTCGACACTCAATTTCAGTGTCGACACATGCAGAAGAATCTGTGTCGAGACATACAAGGAATTGTGTCGACACCTTGTAGACTTGTGTCGACACTTACACAACATGTGTCGACACTTGGTCTATAAGTGTTGACACTTAAGAACAGAAAGTCTCGACACTATCTGACAGTTAGAGAATTTCAAGAAGTGACTGGTTGATATGACAGCTGCCGATCCAGCCGGTCTATAGCAACTGTCAGGGAAGTCAGAAGTCTGTTATGAACCAGACCAGCCGGTTACCATGAAGAATGTCTATAAATAGGCACCCACAGTTTACAGAAACTGTTGTTGTTGTTGAAGTTATTTGAAGTAATAGATCAGATTATTCAAGTAATCAGAAAAGTGGTACACAAAGTATCAACACAAGAAGATCTGGCAGTCCAACTGCAGATCTAAGAAGTTGGAGAGAGAGAGCTCCAATCAAGAATTCAGTCTTTGGAACTGGGCTGTGAAGAAGGATTCAGAAGCATCTGGATCTTAAGAAGCAGAGGTCAAGGAACAACTGCAGAAGATTCATACTTATTCAGTTCTACTCAAGAAGCTTTGAAGGAAGCTAAGTCAGTTTGGATCTATCTGAGTTCTTCCAAGAACTCAGCAAGAAACTCTCAACTCCTCTCTTATTTTCTGAGTTGTTGAGTTATTTGTTGCAATACTATTTTATCTTGTAGGATCTTTGGATCTGAGTGCATTGTAAGCCTAAATTTATAAAGGCTGAGGGTAGGGCTTGAGAGCCTGAGTGTAGGAGTTGAAGAACTCTGAGTGTAGGCCTTGATTGGCTGAGTGTAGGCCTGGGTGGCTGAGTGTAGGCCTTTGTGGCTGAGTGTAGGCTTTGGAGAAAGCTGAGGTGTAAGGCTTTGGGTCTGAGGTGTAGGAACCTATTTGGGTTCTGAGACAGTGAAGAAGTTTGGCCGAATCTAGTACACTGCTAGATAGGCGAAGGGGGAAAGTGGATGTACCCAAAGATTGGGGAACCACTATAAATCACTGTGTGTTGTGTTGTGAATGTGATGTGTATGTTTGATTATTGCTGATTGCTGTAATAGACTACTTAGAAATCTGTGATATATCTGTTTGGCTGTCAACAAAGTTAGAAAAGGATTAGGTCACCTATTCACCCCCCCCCCCTCTAGGTGTTTAGGTACCATATCTTTCAATCTACTTCTACGAAGAACGTCGGAGTGAAGACTTGCAATCGTTTGTGTTTTGTAATATTCCTTTACATATTGTAGGAGATTTATCTTCGAGTTTGTAGATCTGTTTGAGGATCGAGTTTGTAGATCCGTCTGTGGATCGAGTTTTAGAACCGTGTGTGGATCGAGTTGTAGATCCGGTTGTGGATCGAGGTGTAGGAGAGTTTGTTCTCCGAGGTGTAGGAGCGTTGCCCCGAGGTGTAAGATTGTTGATAATCTGAGAAAGGTGAAGTTGCCGAATCTAGCCCTTCGTGGTAGATAGGGGAGGCTGGAAAGTGGACGTACCTAACTCGGGGAACCACTATAAAATCTCTGTGTTTGTGCACTTGCTTTTAAGTGATTTTTAATTCCACGAAAAGACGCAAACATCACTTATTCACCCCCCATGTAGGTGATTTAGGCAGACATTAGATACTTTCATAAACATTTAGTCGCAGTCGTGCACTTGAGACGATGAGTGGCTGGGATACTTTTGTTGTCGGGGCACAAGGGATCTGCATGCCTTTACGATTAGGGGACCTGTGTGTCCCAAAATGCTATAAAACTCCCAAGGCGCTAGAAACTAAGCAGCCTTCTAGGAATTACTTAATATCTGTACGAGATATATGAGAAAGATCTAGAAGCTTTTGGTGTACATGTTGGAAGGTACTCACGACAGTCGCAGAATTCAAATTGTTAACCAAGAAGAAACCTCTCAATATGCGGTGCAGAGAAGAAGGAAGAAAGTAAACTCCTTGATGAAGATTGCACTGCTACCGATTGTATGCTCCATCCAATGTTACTGTGACGTTGTAGTCCATTTCTTATTTTGTTTTTTGTCTTGTCATGTTGTATCTTTACTTTTCTTCCCCTCTTCCTCTCTTTTTCTCCCTGCTTGTTCACCTATATAAGGGGATGCTAGTGAACTGTGAAGTAAAACATCAGGCTGTGCGTTCTTCCTTCTTCCCCCTTCCTGTTGTGTGATCTCTCTTCATTTTTCAATATGGTATTAGAGCTAGGTTTCGATCCGAGAACCTGTGTATCTCTTGTGCTATTCTTTTTTGTTGAATTTTCTCAAAGTGGTCAGCAAGATAGCTCAAAGCCAAATTAATATTCTCGGCACTACCCAGTTCACACTTTGATCAAGCGGAAAACCAAGGAGCAAACTCAACAAAAAATGCACATGCAAGAACAAGCAGATCTTATATTCATTTACACTTCTTTACAAGGCGAGTTATACATAGCGAGACATGATTTCGCTAGTACACAAACTATAGCAGAAAGCACAAAACAAGCCGGGCGGACAGCACTGGAAACCGCCGAGACCGCCGAAGTCGCCAAGTCCGCTGAAGCTGCCCGAGCTGAAGCTGCAATGTTGAAGTATTAGACCGGGCGGCCTTGCGGTCTTGTCTGGCGGTTTGTAGTCCGAGCGGTCTGGCGGTCTCTCTCAGAAGCCTGGAGACCGGGCGGTCTATCGGTCTCATATTGCGGCTTGTTCTTATTCTGCTGGAGTTGCCGAGCGGTTAACCCATCTGTCAAACCGCGCGGCCTGTGCGGTCTCTGTAAATTCTAGCCGCTCAGCCTTGTACATGTTTAGTCACACATTGTTTGTTTGTACTCTCTCATATCTCCTCCATTATATAAAAGGGAGGTCATACCTTTGTAAATGATATCTTTTTTGGATAATAAAATTTCAATTATTCAAATTTCTGTTCATTTCTTAGCTACTTATTCGCTACTTTTACATGGTATCAAAGCCAGGTTCGATCCTGGGACCTGTGGGTTATGGGCTCCTCCTTCCCCCCGAAGCAAGGCCGTGGCTCCTCTCGCCTGTTTGATCTAATTCATTCTGATGTCTGGGGTCCTGCTCCTACCCTCACAGTTGGTCGGGTTAGTTCCTGTAACGCCCCGAAACTCAAAGAAGCAAAGGGGGATGTTTTGGGCCAGTTTGAGTTCTGGCTGCAGGCACACGGCCTGGGACACGGGCGTGTCCCAGGGCGTGTCAAGCCTGTGTCGACACTAAGGCGTGAAGTCGACACTTTGGTCTCGACATTGTGTCGAGACTGGGCACACGGCCTGCGACACGGGCGTGTCGCAGGGCGTGTCGACCCGTGTCGACACTTAGCCGTGAAGTCGACACAGTGCTCTGACGTTGTGTCGAGACCGGGCACACGGCCTGCGACACGGGCGTGTCGCAGGGCGTGTCAACCCGTGTGGACACTCGTCCCGCGAAAGTCGACACTTTGGTGTCGACAAGGTGTCGAGACTGGGCACACGGCCTGCGACACGGGCGTGTCGCAGGGCGTGTCGACCCGTGTCGACACTTAGCCGCGAAGTGTCGAGACCGTGTACACGGCCTGGAGCCCAGGCGTGTCAAGGTGACACGGGCATGGACACGGGCGTGTCCTAGAACTCGTGCAGTGCTCGGTTTGAAAATGGGGAAAAATCATGGGGTACACGGCCGGCTACACGGCCGTGTCAGGTGGAACACGGGCGTGTCAGATCGAACACGGGCGTGTTCGATACCCGTGTGAGGTTCCAGGTGATTCGATTTTGACGGCGAATGAGGCACACGGCCCTGGACACGGGCGTGTGCCAGGCCGTGTTCGGTCCAGATTGGGCATTTCAGTCCCGAATCAAAGCCGTTCATTTCTTTGACTGAAGATCCAACGGCTGGGGGTTGTTCCTGAAGGGATATACCCGGGTTTTGACTTAGAAAACCCTCACTTTTCTTAAGTGATCTCTTTCTAAAGTTTTAGAGAGAGAGAGGAGAGCTAAGTGAAGAAGAAGGAGCTAGATCCGCCATTGGAGGAGCTTCGGAGCTCCAAATCGCAAGCCGACTCCGGATCCGCGTAGGCAACGCTAGTGCGGTCATTTCCATCCGATTACTTTCCGATGGCGCCAAAGAGGAACACAAGGGTAACGATCCTCATCTTGAGCATGAGTCGCTCTCTTTCTTTGCATAGGAAGCCCGCTCTCGCGAGTTTGCGGAGAGTTGGAGGCGTTCCTTCGGGTAGATATGTAAAGTCCCCGTTGTTTAGAGTCCGTATGCAAGAACGGACATAGGCATGATGTGTGAAGTCTACCCGGACATGTTGGTCTGGATCGGTGATGTTGCATTGCATAAGGCCAGAGAAGACTCCGTGCTATTGGTTGTTTTCGGGTTTTCTACGCGGTAGATTGCAGCAGGGAGCCTTGGGGACTAACCCAAAGGTGCACCCGGAAAACTGGGCGGATACGAGATCTTGCCAACTTGGTGGCCTGAGAGACAGCTTGAACATAATTTGATTATGTGAAATGTGATGGAAATGGGACTCGTGATAAGTTTGACCTGCGCATATGGTTTAAATTACCGTTGCGGGCGCATATGGTTTAAATTACCGTTGCGTTGTGAGCACGTGTTAGATGGAACCGTACCCATTCTATGTCGTTCGGATTAGAGCCGTTGGCATAGATGAGGGTCTTCGGCGGTCTATGGTTTTAATTACCGTGACCCATGCCGGGAAGACAAACTGCTCATTGTTTGGCCGTCCAAAGGGGATGGTGGTGAGTCGGCAGACTTAGACTGCGTTCACCTAGAATGTGCCCTGAGTGCACGGGGCGTGTAGCCGTTGAGCCTCCGCCTGTGATGTAATGGTTATATATATTTAATGCTCGCTTGTGCTAATGAAATGCAGGTAAGGAGCATCGCCGCCCCGAGTTAGGGGCGGGATCGTTATAATTTGGTCAGCATTGCTGACCGTTGCCTTGTTTTGCCACCGTGCGGTGGTTTGTTGTTTGCAGGTGCAGTTGGACCAAGCAGTCAGTAGCGGGCTAAAGCCCTTTTTGCGAAGCTGGCCCTCGAAGGCCCGGTTGGAAATGTTTATTGCTTTATTCATGTATGACCGGCCTGCGTGCCGTGGTTTGTAAATCATGTAACAGTCAAGTGAAACATGTTGTAAGGCCTTAAGGCTTGTTTTGAGTATTTTGTAATAACATTCCTATTTTCTTATTAGTGGACATTCATGCTTGTTGCTGGGTTCTTGTTTTGCAACTCTTATAAACTGCTTCCGCTAGAATGCTCTGTGTAGGACGTTGAGATTGGTTGGATGGTTTCCATAAGTAACCACCCGGTCTGTCTGTGGCATATGGCGTCGGGCCCCGGCCGGACCTACTGCTATATGCTATGCGACGGATAGGGGGTATTACAATTTGGTATCAGACTACTGGTTTTGGTCGGACTTAAGCTGAATTCGTGGACGAATTCTTTTTAAGGGGTGGTGAGCACATTGTGTGCGTCATCGTTATAACGGTAAAAGAACCCATGAATGTCCACTTAGGAATGCAAATACTCGTGTTTGAGGAACCTGCGTGTTCCTATAATTGCTGTTCGTAATTTTATTTGGTCGCTTGACGGTGTTTTGTACCACTATAGGTGACCGGAAGCGATGCTGGACAGCCAGAATGTCCGGTTTCTGAGGAGCATAGTGCACCCGGTGAGGTGTTTGAGCCTCCCCCTTCATATGAAACCGTTAGAAGGATCGTAGAAGCGGTGTTCACTGTGGCGGGTGCACAGCTAGGAGGAAATGTACAACCCTGCGCCCCTGTTGTGGCTTCAACGCCGGTGGGCGCGATGCAGCAGATGACCTTTGGTAGACCATTGGGGCAGCAGCTGAATATGCATTTAGTGCAGGGAGCGCACACGGTTGAGGAATATTTGCAAGCTTTTCTTATGATAAGCCGCTACCCATGCTTTGAGTCGGATAACGAGCAAGCTACAGTCGATAGATTCTATAATGGCCTACGCGCCGAGTTACGAGTCCTACTGCTAGGACCAAAGTTATTGGGATTCCGAGCCTTGGTGGAATCAGCTAGATCATTGGAGGCAGAGTTGAAGAAGACCCTCCCGATGCCAGCGACCATGGTATCGAACTATACAAACCCCATAAGAGCTGCATCCAGCAAAATGCTGGAGAAAGGGGTTATGAAATCGACTAGTAAAGCTACTTACACTTGTTATACTTGTGGAAAGAAAGGACACTTTGCCCGAGACTGTTGGAATGGTGCTCGGAAGGGTAAGAAACCTATGTCAGGAGCAGTCAAGGATGTCAGTGCAAAGGAAATGGCATTCAAAGTGTCGAACACCTCAAAGTCGGCATATCGAAAATGGTATAAGAAGCATAGGACTTCGGGTCCAGCTCCTTCTGGTACTTCTGGGGCGACTACAGGTCAGACCCCGGGCACATGTTACAACTGTGGGGAGCCGGGGCATTATGCTCGGGAGTGCCTAAAGCCCTGGAGAAAGCACGTCGTCGTGACGACAGGTATGGTTTAAAGATAGTTTTTCTTTAAATACTTGTTATGCATATTAGCTTAGGACTACTGTGCTAAGCTTTGTTGCGACTTTACTATATCTGCGAGAGCACCGTTCGTTTAGGGAGCTTCGCGTTCCTTTATTAGGAATTTTATTGTGCCTTGGAGTACCTCCTTCGATGGTAAGAGATAAATTGGATGCGTTATAGTCCAATGGTGCTCATTCGGCGAGGGTAGACTTCGTTGCTCTTAGTTTGTGGTTTGAGAATTAGGAGTACGATCTGCAAGCATTGTTACTTCCGTTGGTGGAGTTTGACGTTATATTTGGCATGGACTGGCTCTCGGAGCAGCAGGCCTATATAGATTGCGGTAGCAAGGAATTCAAGCTGGGAGCAAGTCGTGAGACGATTTTTACGGGCTTAAAGGGGTTGAGCAAGACGTTGATGTCTGCTCTTCAGGTGGTGATGGCGGTTCGTGCTGGAGCCCGCGTTGGATTGTATTTCAGTGGTATCGGAATACCCTGATGTGTTCCCCGCAGATCTTCCTAGAGCCCTGCCTCAGCGGGAGATAGATTTTACGATCGAGCTAGTGCCAGGTGCAAAGCCTGTGTCACGATCTCCGTATCGGCTAACGCCGAAGGTAATGGCGGAGCTGAGAGTTCAACTGCAAGAGTTGTTGGAGCAAGGGTATGCGCGTCCAAGTCCTTCGCCTTGGACCGCACCGACCTTCTTTATTAAGAAGAAGGATGGAAGGTTGAGGCTGCGTATTAATTATCGGGAGGTCAACAAGTTGACGGAAAAGAGCAAGTCCCCAATCCCAAGGATCGATGATCTTTGTGATCAGTTGGTAGGGTCGACGGCGTACTCTAAATAGATAAGGGAGAGTGATATCCCTAAGATAACGTTCAGTACAGGGCACGGGCGCTACGAGTTTACGGTCATGCCGTTTGGGCTGACTAATGCGCCGTCAGTGTTCATGGATTTGACGAACAGGACGTTCAGGGAGTACTTGGACCATTTCGTGATCGTCTTCATCGACGATACTTTGGTGTACTCGCAAAGTGAGGAAGATCACTTCAAGCGTCCTCATTTGGTGTTGGAGACGCTAAGGATAAATCAGTTGTATGCCAAGTTCTCGAAGTGCGAGTTTTGGCTATCCTCAGTGGCGTTCCTCGGGCATATAGTGAGTGGAGAGGGTATTGTGGTGGATCCGGCGAAGATTGTTGCGATACGAGAGTGGCCTGAGCTGGCTACGGTAGCGGAAGTCCGGAGTTTGCTGGAGCTTGTCGGCTACTATAGGCGCATCGTGGAGAACTTCTCGCGGATAGCGTTACCTCTCACTACTTTGACGAGGAAGGAGCATAAGTTCTTTTGGACGCCGGAGTGCGCGCGAGCTTTTGAGGAGTTATAATGTCGGTTGACTACGACGCCTGTGCTGACTTCGCCAAGTGGAATCGAAGGCAATGAGATTTCTAATGATGCGTAGGGCAGTGGTTTGGATTGTGTGCTACTGCAACACGGAAGCGTAATAGCGTATGGCCGTGAGTTTTGCCTTGAAGCTATGAAGGCATAATTGTATACGGTGTGAAAGTGGATCTCTACGCCGGTCACAAAAGCGCGAAGCATCTGATTGATCAGAAGGATCTGAATATACGACAGCGTAGATGGATGGAGTTCATGGGAGACTACATTCAAGATCCACTACGCGCCTGATAAAGGGAATGCGGTTGCTGACGCGGTGAGTCGCCAAGCCCCAGCTCGAGCCAATTGGCTATCGGTGCAAGTTGAGCGGTTGGTGCGAGAGTTGGAGACGTTGGGGATCGTTTGTATGAACAAGCAATCAAGTGCTGAAGCAGTTCATGATAGAGGCTCTAGATGGGTCAAATTCCCAATTCGTCGTGGAGGGCGGATTGCTGTGGAAAGACTGTCGTTTGTGCGTCCCAAGTGTGGGCAATTTACGGGTGGAGTTGTTGTACGAGGCGCACCATACCAAGTACTCGATTCACCCGGGGAGCACGAACATGTACCGCGACGTCAAGAAGCTATTTTGGTGGCCGGGTTTAAAGGAGGATGTGGCGCTATACGTAGCGAAGTGCCAAACCTGCGCCTTGGTAAAGGCGGAGTGCCAAAAGCCGGGAGGATTTCTTAAGTCCTTGCCTATTCCGGAGTGGAAATTTGACGACATCTCTATGGACTTTGTGCACGGTTTGCCAAGGTCGCAAAAGGGGAACGACGCCATTTGGGTGGTTGTTGATCGATTAACGAAGGTGTCGCATTTTATTCCGCATAGGAAGGATGATCCGGTGGAGAAGCTGGCAAAGCTTTATGTGGATAACATAGTACGGCTTCATGGTGTGCCCCGCAGCATCGTGAGTGACCGAGATGGGCGGTTCACATCCAATGATTGGAGGCTGGTGCAGCAAATGTTGGGAACAAAGCTGAAGTTTAGCACAGCCTTCCATCCGCAAACGGATGGGCAGACCGAGAGGGTCAATAGAACCATGGAAGACATGCTCCGCATGTGTGTCTTGGACTTTGGAAAGCAATGGGAGGACCACCTTTATTTGGTGGAGTTCACATACAACAACAGCTACCAAGCAAGTATTCAGATGGCGCCTTTCGAGGCCCTATATGGTAGAAGATGTCGCACGTCGTTGTCTTGGTTAGAAACGGGCGAGTCAAAGTTGCATAAGCGATCGGAAGTGGAGGATGCTACTTCTTTGGTGAGGACCATTCGGGAGAGGTTGCTTATCGCTCAGGACCGGCAAGCAAAGTACTATAATGCCAAGCACAGGAACGTGGAGTTCGCTGTGGGCGATTATGTATACTTGAAGATCAAGCCGTTCAAGGGTGTCTCGCGGGTGCGGCGATTGAAAAAGCTAAGCCCGAGGTACCTTGGACCGTTCGAGGTTCTGGAGCGAGTAGGAGAAGCGGCCTATCGGCTGAAGCTTTCAGTAGAGCTAAGTGGTTTACATGATGTATTCCACATTTCGGTACTTCGGAAGGCGGTGCAAGAGCCTACGCAAGTGATCGCGGTCGATCAAGTGCCGGTGGATAGTGGGCTAAAGACAAAAGTCAAGCCCGTGCGGATTGAGGACTCGGAAGTCAAGCGGCTACGCAATAAAGAGATCAGGATGGTCAAGGTCCGTTGGGACAATTGCGGTCGTGAGGAGCTCTCTTGGGAGCGAGAGCAGACGATGCTTGACGAGTATCCGGAGTTGGTCCGCTCAGGTACAAATTTTGGATTTGTACATGTTTTTTCCTTTATGTAATTTCGTGGACGAAATTCTTTTAAGAGGGGTAGAGTTGTAACGCCCCGAAACTCAAAGGAGCAAAGGGGATGTTTTGGGCCAGTTTGAGTTCTGGCTGCAGGCACACGGCCTGGGACACGGGCGTGTCCCAGGGCGTGTCAAGCCTGTGTCGACACTAAGGCGTGAAGTCGACACTTTGGTCTCGACATTGTGTCGAGACTGGGCACACGGCCTGCGACACGGGCGTGTCGCAGGGCGTGTCGACCCGTGTTGACACTTAGCCGTGAAGTCGACACAGTGCTCTGACGTTGTGTCGAGACCGGGCACACGGCCTGCGACACGGGCGTGTCGCAGGGCGTGTCAACCCGTGTCGACACTCGTCCCGCGAAGTCGACACTTTGGTGTCGACAAGGTGTCGAGACTGGGCACACGGCCTGCGACACGGGCGTGTCGCAGGGCGTGTCGACCCGTGTCGACACTTAGCCGCGAAGTGTCGAGACCGTGTACACGGCCTGGAGCCCAGGCGTGTCAAGGTGACACGGGCATGGACACGGGCGTGTCCTAGAACCCGTGCAGTGCTCGGGTTGAAAACGGGGAAAAATCATGGGGTACACGGCCGGCTACACGGCCGTGTCAGGTGGAACACGGGCGTGTCAGATCGAACACGGGCGTGTTCGATACCCATGTGAGGTTCCAGGTGATTCGATTTTGACGGCGAATGAGGCACACGGCCCTGGACACGGGCGTGTGCCAGGCCGTGTTCGGTCCAGATTGGGCATTTCAGTCCCGAATCAAAGCCGTTCATTTCTTTGACTGAAGATCCAACGGCTGGGGTTGTTCCTGAAGGGATATACCCTGGTTTTGACTTAGAAAACCCTCACTTTTCTTAAGTGATCTCTTTCTAAAGTTTTAGAGAGAGAGGAGAGCTAAGTGAAGAAGAAGGAGCTAGATCCACCATTGGAGGAGCTTCGGAGCTCCGAATCGCAAGCCGACTCCGGATCCGCGGAGGCAACGCTAGTGCGGTCATTTCCATCTGATTACTTTCCGATGGCGCCAAAGAGGAACGCAAGGGTAACGATCCTCATCTTGAGCATGAGTCGCTCTCTTTCTTTGCATAGGAAGCCCGCTCTCGCGAGTTTGCGGAGAGTTGGAGGCGTTCCTTCGGGTAGATATGTAAAGTCCCCGTTGTTTAGAGTCCGTATGCGAGAACGGACATAGGCATGATGTGTGAAGCCTACCCGGACATGTTGGTCTGGATCGGTGATGTTGCATTGCATAAGGCCGGAGAAGACTCCGTGCTATTGGTTGTTTTCGGGTTTTCTACGCGGTAGATTGCAGCAGGGAGCCTTGGGGACTAACCCAAAGGTGCACTCGGAAAACTGGGCGGATACGAGATCTTGTCAACTTGGTGGCCTGAGAGCCAGCTTGAACATAATTTGATTATGTGAAATGTGATGGAAATGGGACTCGTGAGAAGTTTGACCTGCGCATATGGTTTAAATTACCGTTGCGGGCGCATATGGTTTAAATTACCGTTGCGTTGTGAGCACGGGTTAGATGGAACCGTACCCATTCTATGTCGTTCGGATTAGAGCCGTTGGCATAGATGAGGGTCTTCGGCGGTCTATGATTTTAATTACCGTGACCCATGCCGGGAAGACAAACTGCTCATTGTTTGGCCGTCCAAAGGGGATGGTGGTGAGTCGGCAGACTTAGACTGCGTTCACCGAGAATGTGCCCTGAGTGCACGGGGCGTGTGGCCGTTGAGCCTCCGCCTGTGATGTAATGGTTATATATATTTAATGCTGGCTTGTGCTAATGAAATGCAGGGAAGGAGCATCGCCGCCCCGAGTTGGGGGCGGGATCGTTATAATTTGGTCAGCATTGCTGACCGTTACCTTGTTTTGCCACCGTGCGGTGGTTTGTTGTTTGCAGGTGCAGCTGGACCAAGCGGTCAGTAGCGGGCTAAAGCCTTTTTTGCGAAGCTGGCCCTCGAAGGCCCGGTTGGAAATGTTTATTGCTTTATTCATGTATGACCGGCCTGCGTGCCGTGGTTTGTAAATCATGTAACAGTCAAGTGAAACATGTTGTAAGGCCTTAAGGCTTGTTTTGAGTATTTTGTAATAACATTCCTATTTTCTTATTAGTGGACATTCATGCTTGTTGCTGGGTTCTTGTTTTGCAACTCTTATAAACTACTTCCGCTAGAATGCTCTGTGTAGGACGTTGAGATTGGTTGGATGGTTTCCATAAGTAACCACCCGGTCTGTCTGTGGCATATGGCGTCGGGCCCCGGCCGGACCTACTGCTATATGCTATGCGACGGATAGGGGGTGTTACAGTTCCTACTTTGTAACTTTTATAGATGATTTTTCTCGATGTACCTTGGTGTATCTATTAAAAGATCGCTCTGAACTCTTTTCTCTCTGCAATCCTTTTATTTTATGATTAAGACTCAATTTGACATTTCTATTAAAGTTTTACGCTCTGATAATGCTAAGGAATATCTTAGCCATGAATTCTCCTCTTTCTTTCGGCAACATGGTCTTCTTCATCAAACCACCTGTATTTACACCTCCCAGCAGAATGGGGTGGCGGAGCATAAAAACCATCACCTCCTTGATGTCGCTCGCACTCTCCTAACGCAAATGCACGTACCCCGCTCCTACTGGGGCTACGCTGTGCTACTCGCCTGCTATCTCATCAATCGTCTTCCCTCCACGGTTATCCACGGCCAGACCCCCTCCCGCCTTATCTCCACGGGAACGCTTCCCCTCTCGTCCCTCCCCGGTTATCAAGGAACCTTTTCCTCTCCCTCTTCGTGTCTTTGGGTGTACGGCTTTTGTTCATGCCTCATCCGCTACCCGCGACAAGCTTTCCCCCCGTTCCACCAAATGTGTCTTTTTGGGGTACTCTACCACTCAAAAAGGCTATTGTTGTTTTGACCCCGTTTTGCGGAGACAATTTGTCTCCGCCGACGTGACATTCTTCGAGAATGCTTCCTACTTCTCTCCTGACTTCTCTCTTCCTCCTGATGTCTCTGCTTCTCTACCGCCTCTCTCCGTTCCTTCCCTTCACGCCTCCGACGTCTCGTCTCACCTTTTCCCCCATCTCCTCCTTTGTCTCCTTCCCTGTCCGTCTCACCCCCTACCCCGCCTCCTCCCTCTTCTCTCCCTTTCTCTCGCCTCCTTCTGTCCGCCGTCTCTCTCTAGTCCCGGTCCAGCCTTCTCCGCCACGGACGCTCCGGTCGCTGAGGCTCCTGTCGACCTGGATATTCCCATTGTTCTTCGCAAAGGGGTGCGGGCGTGTACTCAACATCCGCTTGTGGTAGTTGTTTCCTATGATCGGCTTTCCCCTTCTCGCATGTGTTTTGCCTTGGCTATCTCCGCTGCTTCGGCTCCCCGCACCTACCAGGAGGCTCTTGCTATCCCTCATTGGAAGTTTGTCATGGATGAGGAGATGGCTACTCTTACTGAACGGGGTACCTGGACCCTTGCTCCTCCTCCAGTGGGTACTGATGTGGTTGGCTGTCACTGGGTCTTTGTTGTGAAATTTCGCCCCGACGACACTGTGGATCGCTACAAGGCCCGGCTGGTGGCCAAAGGCTTCACTCAGACTTACGACTCTGATTACTTTGACACCTTCTCTCAGGTTGCTCGCCTCAGCACCATCCGGGTTCTTCTCTCTGTGGCTGTTAACCGGGATTGGGCTATTTCCCAGCTTGATGTCAAGAATGTCTTTCTCTATGGCGATCTTCAGGAGGACGTCTACATGGAGCAACCTCCTGGGTATGTTGCTCAGGGGGAGACACGCGTATGCCGTTTGTAGAAGGCCATTTATGGCCTAAAGCAGAGCCCTCAGCCGTGGTTCGACAAGTTCAGTGGTATTGTGCCTGTCATCGGCTTTACAAGGAGTTCGGCCGATCACTCTTTATTCATTCGCAAAACGGCCTCGGGACTGGTAGTTTTGGCAGTGTATGTGGATGATATTCTTCTTACCGGCGATGACCAAGCTGGGGTGGACTTGACGAAGAAACACCTCCGTCAACACCTAGTCACGAAGGATATGGGCTCCCCGAAATACTTTTTGGGAATAGAAATCTCTCGGAAGCGTGACTCGTTGGTTCTCTCCCAACGGAAGTATGCCCTTGATCTTCTAAAAGAGGCAGAATTGACAGGTGCCAAACCAGCTCGGTTTCCCATGGCTATTGGAGAAGACAAAATGTGGACGGATGACTCGCCTCTTCTATCTGATGTCACAAGGTACAGACGGTTGGTGGGCAAACTCATCTATCTCACAGTGACCAGACCCGACATCTCCTATGTTGTAGGCAAGGTCAGTCAGTTTATGCAAGCTCCCAGAGAGTGTCATCTTCAGTCTGCCTTGAAGATTTTAGAGTTTGTCAAAGCAGCACCGTGCAAAGGGCTAATCTTTCAGAAGAATGGTCATCTGAGGGTTGAAGTCTACTCAGATTCAAGCTATGCGGATGATAAAGGCGACCGTAAGTCCACATCAGGTTTTTGTACGTTTGTTGGAGGAAACCTTGTGAGTTGGAAGAGCAAGAAACAGTCTGTTGTCTCCAGATCCAGTGTAATAGCCGAATACCGGAGTATGGCGTCAACCACGTGTGAGTTAAAGTGGTTGCGGGCTCTCATTCTTGACCTAGGAGAGGTCTATGACTATCCTCTTCCTATGTTCTGTGACAACAAGGCTGCTATATACATATCCAAAAATCCGGTCTTCCATGAGAGAATAAAGCATATAGAGGTTGACTGCCACTTCATTCGGGAGGAGATTTTGAAGAAACAGATTTATACTCCGTTTGTCACATCTGACAAAGAATTGGCGGATATCTTCACAAAACCGGTCTCTACTTCCTTCTTCCACATTTGTGACAAACTGGGCATGATTGATATCTATGCTCCAGCTTGAGGGGGAGTGTTGAAGTATTAGACCGGGCGGCCTTGCGGTCTTGTCTGGCGGTTTGTAGTCCGAGCGGTCTGGCGGTCTCTCTCAGAAGCCTGGAGACCGGGCGGTCTATCGGTCTCATATTGCGGCTTGTTCTTATTCTGCTGGAGTTGTCGAGCGGTTAACCCATCTGTCTAACTGCGCGGCCTATGCGGTCTCTGTAAATTCTAGCCGCTCATCAGTGTACATGTTTAGTCCCACATTGTTTGTTTGTACTCTCTCATATCTCCTCCATTCTATAAAAAGGGAGGTCATACCTTTGTAAATGATATCTTTTTTGGATAATAAAATTTCAATTATTCAAATTTCTGTCCATTTCTTAGCTACTTATTCGCTACTTTTACATGCAACACGCCGAATAGACACGGAGTCCGCCGAAGCCGCGAGGCCCCACAGACACACCGTTATTCGCCTACTGCTGAAGAACTGAGGAACAGACCGCCTACCCGCCTGAGACCGGCGGACAGGTTATTGGAACTTGCAAACGTTGAAGCAGAGAACTGACAAGCCGCAGAGCGACCTGCTGAGACCGCAGAGACCGCACACTTCCAAGAACTTGACTGAAGTCAAAGCCAAAATCATGTCTCCTTGAAGCTAGCTGCGCAACCTGCACACAACAAATCGTCAGCTCTACTCAACCCGCGCGGATAGAAAACGCAGACCGCAGCAATTTACCCAAGCCTCACTTACTGTTCACTCAGTTACTGTAGATGTGCCGGGGGGTCTATTTATAGGCGAGGTGAGGAGTGCTGTCACCACCCTAGTGAATAGAATTACCACCACAGCTCGCGCGCTAGCAAAACCTCTGTCCGCTGAGTCCGCAAGGACTTAGCCGGAAACCAAGGAAGAAACCCGCCAGGAACAAGGTACCTTTGGGCGAACCCTCATCAGTCCGCCCAAGCTATGTGGACAAGGCACCAGCCCGCAAAGCCTGCAAACACTACAGGACAGCAACCCCCTTCAATGACTGTCTGCACAAACAAAAGACAGTCCGCATACCACTAGAGCAACGCCTCCATCCGCCACAAGCTCATGACCAAAGGCAGTCCGCCCGGTCAACAGCAGACTTGGCGGATACTGCGGACACACTGGTCTTATCACAGAATGTGACCAAGTCTAGAACCACCAAAGGCCTAGCGCGAGCTCGACGGACAAGGCCCAGTTCGCCAACAATCCAAGCAGGTCGCCACACTCCTCCAGAGTTAAAACAGAGTCCGCAAGAACCTCGCACAACTGCCCAAACAACAGCCATCTGCCGGACTCCACACACTAATCCGCCACAGCGACAGCACTGCTGTATTACCAGAGCTCGGCAAGGCCACAGCCAAACTTTAAGGCCAATCCGCAACAGCGAACACCGCAGACACGTCAGTCCGCAAGCCTCCCGCGGACAGGACCCAATCCGCCTGGTAACACTAGCTTGCAATACGGCCACTGAGCAAAGTACTGCATACAGTCGGCGAACCTGTATCCGCTCAGACCGCTCCTTACTCATCCAAGTCAGCAAGACATCCAACGCCTAATTCACAGACAACAGTTCACCCAGGCCGCGAGCTTAGCCCGCACAGGCCGCTCAGAAGAACAGCCAAATCCAACAAGGCCTAACACCAGGCCGCATAACAGCAGTCCGCCCAGTCCGTCCAGTTCGTCGGCTATGTCCGCTCAGGCCGTCCGGCCTACCCATCAACCACTTCCACTTCACAAATTTCAACACTCCCCCTTGAAGTGAGAATTGGTGATCAAGCCCAGCATGCTGCGCAACCGCTCAAAAAGCCCCTTCGACAGTGGCTTCGTGAAGATGTCAGCAAGATTGTCTTCACTCTGAACATGCTCGACCAAAAGAGATCCCTCCAACACCTTCTCCCTTATGAAGTGGTGATCGATCTCAATGTTCATGGTCCTAGCGTGACACACTGGATTGTTTACCAGCTTGAGAGCACTCTCATTGTCACCCCGGAGTAAAGTTGGTCCTTGCACTTCTTCATGAACATCCTCTATAAGCCTCCTCAACCAGATGGTTTCCCGAGCAGCCAAGGCCGAAGCCTTATACTCTGCCTCCGTAGTTGAGACGGACACCGAGTCCTGCTTCTTGCTACACCACGAGATGCTAGCTGATCTGCAAGTGAACACATAACCTGAAGTTGACCTTCGATCATCCGAATCACTGCCATAGTCAGCATTAGTGTACCCAAGCAAGACAAAATCCGAGTCCTTTCTATAGAGAAGTCTCATGTCAGAAGTTTACTTGACATACTTCAAGATATTCTTTGCCGCCACTAGATGAGACTTCCTTGGTTCAGCCATAAACCGACTTACTCGGCCAACAGCGTAAGCAATGTCTGGCCTTGTAATCGTCACGTAGATCAAGCTCCTAACAAGAGCTATGAACATCAAGGGGTCAGTAAGAATCCTTCCCTCATCTCTCCGAAGCTTCAGCCCATGTTCCAGTGGAGTAGAGTAACTCTTTCCTTCGCCCATGCCGAACCGCTTCGCAATGCGATCTGCATAACCTCTTTGACAAATGAGTATACCGCTCTTCTTCCTCTCCACTTCAAGACCGAGAAAGTGATGAAGCTCTCCCAAGTCCTTCATCTCGAAGCGTATAGCAAGCTCAGCCTTGAGCCATGCTACTTCCTCCTCCGAATTCCCTGTGATGATCATGTCATCCACATACAGCAGGACCAAGACTTGAAGCTCCCCCTTCTTCTTGATGAACAAGCTAGAATCTGAGTTTGAAGCAAGGTATCTGCAGAATTGGAGATATTCTGCAATTTTCTCATTCAAAGCTCTAGGAGCTTGCTTCAACCCATAGAGAACCTTCCTGAGCTTGCAGACATAGTTCGGATGAACTTCAGAGACAAAACCAAGTGGTTGCTCCATGAAAATGTCCTTGTCAATCTCTCCGTAAATAAAAGCATTCTTCACGTCAAGCTGCCACATCCTCCATCCCTTGCTAGCAGCCAAGGCGATCACCACTCTGACTGAAGTCATCTTTGCAACTGGACTAAAAGTCTCCTCATAGTCTTCTCCATACTATTGTGAGAATCCTCGAGCAACCAGGCGAGCTTTGTATCTATCAATGCTCTCATCAGCCTTCTTCTTCAACTTATACACCCACTTGCAAGTTACCGGAGTAATGTCATCAACCTTGGGCACAAGGTCCCAGGTTTCATTCTTCTTGAGAGCAGCAATCTCTTCCTTCATGGCATCATCCCACTTCTTAACTCCAGTAGCCTCGTTGAAGTTTGCAGGATCTCGCTCATCCAGAGGACCTGCAAAGAAGCAGGAGACAAAACTCACTGCATTCCCATCACAGTACCGAGCCGGTGGTTTAATAATCCTCTTCGATCTCCGAAGGGTCGGCTCCTTGCTTACTATCTTTGTTGCTTCTTCAGGCTCAACTCCTACTTGGGGCAAGCTTTCAGCAATGCTCCCCCTGCTTCCTGAGCCAGAAGGCTCAGCCTCAGAGTTAGAAGTAACAGGAGCTGCTGGTGAAACAGCAAGCTCCTCTTTCAGGCCTTCAGCAGCCACCATCGGTTCTTCATCAACCTTGCTATCAGATAGCTCAACTGAGCCTCCTCCATACGACGTCAGTTCGTCAAAGACTACATCTCTTGATACAACAAACTCCTTCGTCGCTGGGTCCATGCATTTCCATACCTTCTTCCGCTCATCGTATCCAACAAAGACAAGTCTCCTTGCCTTTGCATCCAGCTTAGTCCGTGAGGCATCCGGGACATGCACATAGCAAGTTGATCCGAACACCCGAAGGTGTCCAACACTCGGGTTCTCCTTCAGCAACAACTTAAAAAAGTCTTCATGTTGATCGGGCTAAGCGGCATCCGGTTGATGACATAAGAAGCACAAGACATCCCCTCCGCCCAAAAGGACCTTGGAATGTCTTTTGCATGAAGCCAGCATTTGCAAGTCTCCGTCAGATGACGGATCTTCCGCTCCGCTACTTCATTTTGTTATTGAGTGTGAGCACAAGTGAGATCTCGTTGGATCTCGTTCTTCCTGCAGAAGTTATAAAACTCGGAGGAGATAAACTCACTACCATTATCTATTCTCAGCTTCTTGATCCGCAAGCCAACCTGGCCTTCCACCAACTCCTTGAACTCCACAAACAAACAGAAGGCTTCTGACTTCTCTTTCAAGAAGTAAACTCAAGTATATCTTGAGTAGTCATCAATCAGTACAATCATGTATCTGCTTCCACCAAGGCTGACAGTGACAGTTGGTCTCATCAAGTCGCCATGAATGCACTCCAATGGTTGCTTGCTCCTTGTTTGTGATTTATCAAACGGAAGGCGATGTGCCTTACCGTATTGACATCCCGCGCAAACATGCCCGTCCACCAAAGGAGGACAACTTAGGCAGACCTCTCACCAAACTTCTACTAGCCATAGCCTTCAGCTTGTCCATTTCTATGTTGAAGTTGGAGACCGGGCGGTCTGTCTTTGCGGGTTAGAGACCGCGCGGTCTGGCGGTTTGACTCGGCGACTTGTAAACCGGGCGGTCTAAGCAATCTTCACAGGCGACCTCTCTGCATCTCTTATTGTAAGCCGTGCGGTTAGTCCTTCTGTCTAACCGCGCGGCCTGTGCGGTTTACTTTGTACAGTCCGCTTAGCTTGTAAATTTTAGTCCCACATCTCTTATTTGTATTCTCTCTTCTCTTCCTCCATTCTATATAAGGGAGGGCATACCTTTGTAATAGTTATCATTTTTGGATAATAAAATTTCGATTATTCAAAAGTTTATTCGGCTTGTTCTCTTCTTTTCGCTTCCTTTCTCTACTTTCTAACATGGTATCAGAGCACACACGGTCTTTTCCTCCTGATTCTGTGCGCTCTCTGTTGTTCGCGGCTTGTCTTCCGCGTTCTGCGGCTTGTTCGCGACTTGCCTTCTCCTCTGTCCGCGCGGTTTGTTTCTATCCGCGCGGCTTGTTTCTGTCCACTGCCTGTTTGCGCGGCTTGCTCTTCTTATTTCTCTTCTCCTCCTGCTCTTTGTCGCAGCGACCTGTTTCCGTGTCGCCGCGCTCCTTGCTCTTTCCTGCCGCTCCGACTTCCTAGTCGCTGCGGTCTGTCTCTGTCCGCGTGTGTTGTCTCTGCACTCGCGGTTTGCTGCTGTGATCTGCCTGACCGTGCGGGTTGTTCCTTTCTTACCCGCATCTTGGTCGCGGTCACCTGCTCTTCTCCTCTCTCTTCTGTTCGCTCGGGCCTTTTCAGTCCGCGCGACCTCTTCCCCGCTGTGCCCTTGACCGCATTCTCGCAACTGCTGTGATCTGCCTGACCGTGCGGGTTGTCCCTTTCTTACCCGCATCTTGGTCGCGGTCACCTGCTCTTCTCCTCTCTTCTGTTCGCTCGGCCCTTTGCAGTCCGCGCGACTTCTTCCCCGCTGTGCCTTGATCTGGATCCTAGCCGCTCGTGTTCAAGCGGCTTCTTCCCTTTTGTTCCCGCCGCGGTTTCACGCGGATTCTTCCTTGTTTGAGCGCCTCTCCGCCTCTTCGCTCTTAGCCGCTTCTCTTATTAGTCGCCGCGACCTCCTGGTTTAGTCGCGCGGCTTGTGCTCTGCACCTTGGTCGTGGCCCTTCGTGCCGCTGGTGTGCTGTCACCGAGACCGCTGCAGTTTCTTCTTCCTCCCTTCATGGCTTTCGCCTCGGTTGTCACGTCTTCTGGTCGTGCACACGTTGTTACTCAGGGCAAATGGCTGATCGACACTGGTGCTACGAATCATATGACCGGCCATCTCCCGTGTTTCTCTCTCCTAGAAAAACATGCTCGCTTGCCCCCAGTTACTCTCGCTGACGGCTCTTCATCATCAGTTCATGGCACAGGGATAGTTCATGTCACCCCGTCTCTTCACTTGGCGGATACTCTATATGTGCCCCAGTTCCCGTGCAACTTATTATCTGTTACATCTCTTTGCAAGCAATTACAGTGTTCCGTCACATTTACTTCTACTTCTTGCTCTTTTCAGGATCCGACTCCCAACGGACGATTGCTACTGGGACTGAGAGTGGCGGCTTATACTTCCTCGACAACATTTCGCTTTTTCCACCTTCTCCTCCACCTCCACAGATCTTCTCCAATGGCATCTCCGCCTTGGTCATGCTCCTCCCCGTCTTCTTCGTCAACTTCTGCCCCACCTTCCTCCTCAAAGTCCTCCGCTCAACTGTGAGGCCTGTCAGCTTGGCAAGCATCACCGCTCCTCCTTCCCTCCAAAGCACGTTCGTAGCTCTACCCGTCCGTTTGATCTTATCCACTCCGACATCTGGGGTTCTTCTCCTACTCTTACCATTGGTCGGGGTAGTTCCTATTTTGTCACGTTCATTGATGATTTCTCTCGCTGTACGTGGTGTATCTGTTAAAAGATCGCTCCGAATTATTCTCTGTATGGACATCCTTCTATCTCATGATCAAAACTCAGTTTGATGTTTCTATCAAGTTTTTTCGGTCTGATAATGCCGCAGAATATCTCAGTCGTGACTTCTCTACATTCTGCATGCAAAATGGGATTCTTCATCAAACTAGTTGTGTCTATTCTTCACAACAAAATGGTGTAGCCGAACGCAAAAACCGACACCTGCTCGATGTCGCTCGCACCTTGATGACCCAGATGCATGTTCCTCGCTCCTATTGGGGCTATGCTGTTCTCCTTGCCTGCTACCTCATCAATCGCATTCCCTCCACGGTTCTCCATGGCCAACCCCGTTCTCCATTTTGTATCCGGGCAAGGAGCCGTTTCATCTCCCTCTCCAAATCTTTGGATGCACTGCCTTGTGCATGCCCCTTCTGCCACCCGTGATAAGCTCTCCCCTCGCTCCACCAAATGTGTCTTTCTGGGGTAATTCCACCACTCAGAAAGGCTACTGTTGCTTTGATCCCGTCCTTCGTAAGCAGTTCGTCTCTGCTGACGTCACCTTCTTCGAGAATACCTCCTACTTCTCGGATGCCTCTTCTCCTCTTCTCCCAGCTTCTGATTCTCCTGCCATTCCCTTCGTTCCCTCTCTCCTCCTACACCGTCCTCCACCCCCTCCTCTTCCTCCACCTCTCTCTCTCCCTTCTCCACCACCCTCTCCTCTCCTCTCCGCTGCCGTCGCTCTCTTCTCCCGGCCAGCTTTCTCTACCACGGATGCTCCGGATGCCGCGGGCCCGGCTGACCTGGATCTTCCTATAGCTCTTCGCAAGGGGTGCGGACGTGCACCTTACACCCCTTGCTGCTGTTGTTTCCTATGATCGTCTTACTCCTTCTCGCAGGGCCTTTGCACTGGCTATCTCTGCCACTGCCACACCCCGCTCCTATCAGGAGGCCCTTGCTATTCCTCACTGGAAGATGGCCATGGATGAGGAAATGGCGACCCTCACTGAGCGGGGTACCTGGACTCTTGTTCCTCCTCCCTTTGGCACTGATGTTTTTGGCTGTCGCTGGGTCTTTGTGGTCAAATTTAGCCCAGACGGCACTGTGGATCGGTATAAGCTCGCCTTGTGGCTAAGGGCTTTACCAGACCTATGGGGTTGATTACTTTGACACCTTCTCCCCTGTGGCTCGTCTCAGCACAATCCGGGTTCTTCTCTCTGTGGCCGTCAATCGGGATTGGCCAATTTCTCAGCTGGACGTCAAGAATGCCTTCCTTTATGGTGATCTTCACGAGGCCGTTTACATGGAGCAACCTCCTGGGTATGTTTGCTCAGGGGGACACAGTATGCCGGCTGCAGAAGGCAATTTATGGCCTCAAGCAGAGTCCTCGAGCTTGGTTTGACAAGTTCAGCGTATTGTGGCGGCTGTTGGTTTTGTGCGAAGCTCTGCTGATCACTCTCTCTTTATTCGCAAAACTCCTCTGGGCT